>PVJI01018205.1:20840-34093 GCA_004026765.1 Micronycteris hirsuta | reverse complement strand
ACCTCACACCAGTCAGAATGGCCATCATCAACAAAGCAACAGATAACTGTTGGAGGGGATGTGGAGAAAAGGGAACCCTACTGCACTGTTGGTGGGAATGCAGACTGGTGCAGCCATTGTGGAAAACAGTATGGAACTTCCTCAGAAAATTGAAAATGGAACTGCCTTTTGACCCAGCAATTCCACTACTGGGATTATAGCCTAAGAATCCTGATAAACCAATTCAAAAGAACCTTTGCAGTCCTATGTTCATAGCGGCACAATTCACAATAGCTAAGTGCTGGAAACAACCTAAGTGCCCATCTACAAATTAATGGATCCAGAAACTGTGGTACATTTACACAATGGAATTCTATGCAGCAGAGAGGAAGAAGGAGCTTATACCCTTTGCAACAGCATGGATGGAACTGGAGAGCATTATGCTAAGTGAAATAAGCCAGGCAGTGAGGGACAAATACCATATGGTCTCACCTTTAACCGGATCATAACCAACAAAACATAGAAAGCAAGCAAAACATAACCAGAGACATTGAAATTAAGAACAGTCTAACAATAGACAGGGGAGAGAGGGGAGGGGACAATGGGGAGAAGGGTTTACAGGAATCACTGTAGAGGACACATGGACAGGACTAAGGGGGAGGAGGGAGGCTAGTGGGGAGGGTGGGGTTGGAGGGGAAGGGAGGAGGGGAGGGGAGAGGATGCAAATAACTGTAATTGAACAAAAAATTTAAAAAATGTTAAAAAAGTAAATAAATAAAAATAAAAAAGAAAACATCCTAAAAAAAAGTGTTATAAAACAATTGTTATTTCTTGGAGTAACAATGTTGTCATAACTGAAAGTTAGTGCCAGTGGGTTGATATGCAAGAACAGGAATACCAGCAAAATAAAAATAAAATAAAATAAAACAAAAGCCACGAATGGTATACAACTAATGGTATATAACAAACTGGGTTAATTAATCAAGGCACTGACTCATGCTTTCCACCACCCATACCCCAGAAAAATAAAGTACATATTTCTAACACTCACAATTTAAAAAGAAAGTCAAGAGAAAGGTTTTCTTCAAAGAAGCACTCCCCTTCCATTTGTTTTTCTGCTCTGAAACAGAGAAGTGTCTGCTAGCAGCAGCATTTGCTAAATGAAACATTTCTTGTGATAAAGTTGCATGGCAGGTGGAGAAGAAATTTAGCCACCTGTTCTCATACTCATTTGAATTTGAGTGCTAAATATGTCAAGTTATTTCCTTCCACTCTAGAGAAATAACTTTACAACTTAAGATGGTAGAAGTCATTTTCCATTGATTTTTTTCACAGATTCAAAGTATGCATACTATATAGATTCTAAAGATATTAATAATCGTCCTACATCTCAAATCACAAAACTAAGAATCTTAATTCCTCCCAAACAAAAGCTGAATGATATTCTGTCTCTCTCTCTACACACACACACACACACACACACCTCTCTCTCTCAATCAATCAACTTCCATTAAGAAAAAATAATAGGGAAAGTTTTTCAAAAACCAGAAAGAAAATTTTGAACTCATGAAATTAGTATGTTTAAAATAAGATTAAAATTAGTATGTTCATTAAAAGACCAAAAATAGTTTAAAGTTAAAATATTGAAAGGTATGTCCTAACTAAAATGTCATTTACAGTATCATTGCACAAGGAAATTATTAATGTCACAGCAAGTTCTCTTAGTAAGATATAAATTAATTGCTGTTTAAGAAAGTATGGAGAATGTATCTCCTTAACGAGTACTTGCCTGAAAGGAATTAAGAAAGATAAAGCTTTGATTAGTTATTTGTATTTTTTATGACATAAGTGTAGTCAACCCTCAGTATCCGCAGGGGACTGGTTCCAGATATCCCCTATACCAAAATCCGCTGATGCTTAGGTACCCTCATATAAAATGGTGCAAAACAGTGCATACAGTCACCCCCCAAATCTCAGATTCCCAACTTTGAATCAAAAATAAAATATGCATTTAGAGTGAAAATATGGTTGGTTGAACCCACAGATGCAAAACCTAAGGATACAGAGGGCCAAATCTATCGTACATCATTGTCCGCTTACAAGGAATTCACTAATGGAAGTCTTTGGCATAGATGATATAAAATTGCTGCTAATCTTTCCAAGCCTTTCTTTTCTACTGCACATTATCAGAGCCCACAAAAAAAAAAGAAAAAAGTTCAAATGATTTTCCAAAGTAGAGAAGCATTCTTATATGTATATGTCTGTCACATGTAAATTAAAAATCACATTAATAGCTAACGTCAGTTTTAACACAGGACTAGGTCATTTACCCAGCACCTGCTGTGTACTAGGTATTTTGCCAGACACGTTCTCTATATTACTTAATCCTCGTAAAAATCCCATTTTAAAGACAGGGAACTGACGAGAGTTTAAGGTGTACCATGAGTCTGGAAACCATGATTTGAACTCCATTCTGATTCCAGAGCCCACATTGTTCCCTTACAACAAGCCTAAAATTAAAAACAGCAGAGTAGAGACCATAAAGCAATTGACATTTCAATGCTTAATTTACAAATACAAGTTGTACCTAAGAGAGACATATTTTGTTATAGGCAAGTCATTTCATGGTTGAATTAAGTCAGTTTAAAATTACCCACTTCTATCATTACTTCCATAAAAACAATGCCAATGCTAAAAATCTCATGTCATTCTCTCAATGCAAGTGGGGTAAGGGGATAGCATATCCTAGGACATAAGTCAGGTCATATTTAGGGAGAACTTTATATTACTGATATCAACATTTAAAAGAACAGATTCTGAATTCCAAAGTCACCCATCACAATCACAGAAATAGCATTATGACACAAATGAGGAAGTGGAGCTAAACAAATGGAACGATAAATGATACTCCATTAGATAACTATAACAGAATAAAAGTTAATTATCTAATCCATAAAACATTTGCACTGAATACCTCATTCCTGTCCCTGAAAACCTTTAAAATTAATGTTTACTCCCCCTATCTGCCATATTATGTATTTCAAAACTTTTGCCTTCCTTCAGCTTTTAAAATCCACATATCAATTGAAGTCTTACACATCTAGACCAGAAAATTCTTCTATTTAGAAGCTTGGTTTATAAACTATTTCTTATTCTTCAGATTTCTTATATTTTGATGAAAGATTAAATATATACCTGAAGTAGAAATAAAAGAGTAACCAAAAGAATAAATTTCTAATAGCTGATTCCACACCTACTATATAAAAAAATCTAAGTCAAAGCTCCAGGACCTTAACAAGCCATAAGGTGAGAGTATACAACTGGTAGTGGTGGGAGGGAGATGGCAATGGGTACTTGGGGAAAACAACATGTGCTCCCATAACTATTAATAGTCCCCTTCCCAGTGCATAGGGGAAATGATTATCATCCTCTGGCTGCATGTTAGTTTTCTGGAAGAATGATCCACCCTCCCAGCTGTGCCCATTGAGAAGTCTAGCTATATACCTGAGGCAGAGAACATGCCTTCTCATTCTTCAACTCCAAAATGAAGAAACTACAATGGGAGCTCCAACACCCAGGTCAACTTTCTTTAAAGGAGCTTTTTGCTCCCAGAGAATTTGTTAACCAAGGTGTCATTTTACCCCTCTTACCTGTAGCTCACCAACTTTGATATTTGACTATTGTGCTATGGTGAATTTTGATGGAAAAGCATGTTATCAAAGAATTGGGGTATCACCTGCATACAATTTCAGTTTATTAAATATTCAAACCTCCAAGTTATCTAATTTGAGTTTATTATAAAGGCAGATTCCAAACTCAATACCAGTTAGAAACCACTGAGATTAATCTCTTTGGGAACAGGAGAATCATTAATCAAGTAGTAAAAATCCTTTCCTTTTCTGTCTTTTCTAAATTTCCCAGTTATACTCAGCTTCATAAAGTCAATAATTCATGACCAGGTCTTAGGGGAATGGTTTTTTCTCTTTAAAAAGGAAATATAAAAAATAGAGTAAGACTTTCAAACTTACAAAGTAATAGTCAATTGTATTCCATGTTTTAAGAATTATAACCAGCAGTCCTAAGAGTCCCACTGATACTATGTCTTCAAAGCCTGTAATAAATATAACAAATCTCAACCTTGATTTTGTAATGACCTAGAGGAACCTCTAAGTATTTCAATGAATGTGGTAAAAATTTCAGTATCAAATCAACCATGTTTTAATAGAATGGTTAATATGATGCAATCACATCAATATTTTAATATGATGACCAGCATTTTTAAGCCAGGAGAAGGTAATACAAAAATAAAAATCACAAGACAGATTCTTAACCCAATGAGTCTAGGAATCACATTTAAGATATTTCTCTCAAGCTAATCTCATATATATAGCTTATAGAAGCAAAGAGTCTAATTTAGGCAAAATTTTTCATATTAAAATTATTTTCCATTTTCTATATAACTATCTACTTTGTCATTAATGTTTTCTTCATGAAACTTTGTTATAAGACCTTAAATTATACTTCTTGTACTATGCTTACTATAAAGAAACATAACCATTGCTGGTCTTAAGTTTTCGGGTTGTTAGATGATGGAAAAAATCTTCACTGTCACGCCTGGCTGGTGTAGCTCAGTGGATTGAGTGCGGGCTGGGAACCAGGCGGTCCTGGTTCGATTCCCAGTCGGGGCACATGCCTGGGTTGCAGGCCAGGTCCCAGTGAGGTCCCAGTGAGGGCCATGTGAGAGGCAACCATACATTGCTCCTTCTCCCTTCCTTCTCCTCTGTCTAAAAATAAATAAATAAAATCTTTAAAAAAAAATCTTCACTGTCACTTACAGCCCACCATTTTACACATTTACAAGGATCCATCATTTTATTACACTCCTAGAAAACTATTTTAACTAAGATCACCATAATGTCCAGTTCCATATCACAACACAATTCCATGATCTAGCTACAGACAGTTCTGCTAATGTACCAAAAATTTCTCCACAAAAATAATTTTATGAGTCTTTGTCCATTGTGCAGTAACACTAAGGAAGGAGTCCTTTGGACAAGGTTTTTATGTACTGTGACTATATTTGTTTACCTGAAATATTAAATTATCTTAATAAAATTGATAATTATTTCCTGAAATGTAGACTGGGTTTTTTAAAAGATTTATTTATTTATTTTTAGACAGAAGGGAAGGGAGGGAGAAAGAGAGAGAGAGAAACATCAATGTGTGGTTGCCTCTCACGTGGCCCCCACTGGGGACCCAACCCGCAACCCAGGCATGTACCCTGACTGGGAATTGAACCGGTGACCCTTTGGTTCGCAGCCTGTGCTCAATCCACTGAGCCACACCAGCCAGGGCTAGACTGGGTTTTTTGAGATGGTAGATGCAAATCATAATTCACTGGGGAATTTGCTACATTGAGGGTAAAGTGTTTCTTTTTAGGAACATTAAATTCTCTGGCTTAAAGAGTATGTGTGTATGTATACTTGGGTAGAACTCAAAAAGCATAGAGGTAGACCATATCATTAAACAATATGACATAGTAGGAATCAAGCATTCATAGTTCTTAGTCATTTAAACAGGAATTTTAAATAGAAGATAATTGGAGCATTTTCAGACTGTATGTGTTTTCTCAGAAGCTATGAATTGTGAAGTTGCAATGAAGTAGTGACTTGATCTGTTCGACATAAAGAGAATAAAGGGATATTAAGCAAGAAAGAATCATTCCCTGCCTTCCTTCCACATAGTCCTTAAAAAACAATTTATAATTTTTTTAAAGATTTTATTTTTTAATTTATTTTTAGAGAGAGGGGAAGGGAGGGAGACAGAGAGGGAGAGAAACAGCAATGTATGGTTGCCTCTCACATGGCCCTCATGGGGACCTGGCCCGCAACCCAGGCATGTGCCCTAACTGGGAATCGAACCGGGATCCTCTGGTTCCCAGCCCGCGCTCAATCCACTGAGCTACACCAGCCGGGGCACAATTTATAATTTTTGACTCTCAGAGTGCAAGGAGGAGACAAGGAAGCATTACCATGTAAGTGAGGATAGCAAAAAATCAAAGTTTTAAAAATTTGCCACCCCAATAAATTCAACAAAAAGAAAAATAAGTTTGCCAAGCAGTTGGAAAATGCTACTCCAAATGCTACTACCCTCACCCTACCTACCACAGCTATTTCTTAAAAAAATAAGCCATTTGCAAATGTCCAAAGTCCAATCTTTCCATAGCTCATGCTTTAATGAGAAAATTGATTTAAAGGTACTCTCAATCAGAATGAATTTGATCACATAGTTCTTGATCATTTCTGGCAGCTTGGTCACTCACTCAGAATAAAGTTCAGGCATCTGAAATGTGTCTACATGTCATGCATTCAAGAGAGCCATAGATAGGATACTTTGAATTCCAAAAGAAAACTGTCATCATCAAAATACTTCAGTCATCTCTGACTCCTGCTTCTCTCCCATGTTCCACGCCAAGTCTACTGTCAAAGCACTACTGACTATCTCTCTACTGTGCTCCTATCTTTCACTGCCTCTCCACTCTCACTGCCCTTACAATTTCTGGTATCCATTACTTCTCATTTGAATTTGGTCATTAATATAAATTACATAATTGTTATAGTATATCTTCTTCACCTACTGTGATTGTATTTATAGCTCTGAGGTCACTGCCTTGCAGAAAATATTCAATGACTCCTCACCTTGCTAAACAAAAACCAAATGCCACACTTGAATTCAAAGCTTCTTGGACTAGCCCTACTTAACTAAACACACATTCCAGCAAATAATTCAAAATAAATATATAGTTAATGATCAGAGGATAAAACTATCAATTGTTTTGCTTCAGAATACGTTATTTTCATACTCATTAATAGCTATTTCTTTTTCTATAGTTAATCGTGTAATGTGTAAAAGCCATTTTATTTAAATATTTTGACAGAAGGAAAATTGATGTAATTTAAATTGAATATATGCTAAACCCTTGTGATTAGGTTGAAGCCCTTTTAAGTAAAAAAAAAATTCAGAAGATAAGTAACTTTGGATGATTTTTTTCATTACTAATTTTAAATTTATTTCTCTTAAACCCTAGGTCAGATTTCTTTTATTCCTAGTCAGTAATTCTTTTTTTCAAAGCATATATAAATACATTATCATTTAAGTGCAAACATATTTGCTTTAAAACATAAATTTAATTAGTTGTTTCCATTATGGTAAAGGACATGTAAAAATAAGTCATAAACACTTTTTTAAAAGATTTTATTTAATTTTATAGAGAGGGGAAGGGAGGGAGAAATAGAGGAAAAGAAATATCAATGTGTGGTTGCCTCTAGCACGCCCCCTATCAGGAACCTTGCCCACAACCCAGGCATGTGCCCTGACTTGGAATCAAACCAGTGACTCTGGTTCGCAGACCATGCTCAATCCACTGAGACTCATCAGTCAGGGCAGTCAAAAACTCTTTCCTCTAAGAATACTTACTGTCTTGGGGATTATAATCTTAGTTTCTTTATACGATTTAAATTTGATGAACCATGACTAAAGTATTCTGGTCACTGGTAAATTGTTTCCACAAAAAATTACTTTCAGTCTGTAACAGCATCGTGGTATTTATCAGTAAGCAAGGAACAGAATCAGGATTTTGAATTACTTCTTTTCACAGCAAAAATAGCCATAATTTACTCTCTAACAAGACTGTAACATATTAGATTATTGTATATATCAACTGAAGAGATTCAACACTCTTAAATATGACCCTTGAATATTAAGTGTCCTTATGTGTCTCTTTATGGCCTTGTTTTGAAGTCTCTTTTGTCTGATATAAAGGCCCGGAGACATATGAAAGAATGCTCAGCATCACTAGCCATCAGAGAGATGCAAATTAAAACCACAATGAGGTACCACTTCACACCAGTAAGAATGGCCATCATAACCAAATCAACAAACAAAAAGTGCTGGCGAGGTTGTGGAGAAGAAGGAACCCTAGTGCACTGTTGGTGGGAATGCAGACTGGTGCAGCCACTGAGAGAAACAGTATGCAATTTCCTCAGAAAACTAAAGATGGAACTGCCTTTTGACCTGGCAATTCCACTGCTGGGACTATACCCTAAGAATCCTGAAACACCAATTCAGAAGAACCTATGCACCCCAATGTTCATAGCAGCACAATTTACAATAGCTAAGTGTTGGAAGCAACCTAAACGCCCATCAGTAAATGAGTGGATCAAAAAACTGTGGTACATTTACAGGATGGAACACTATGCAGCAGAAAGAAAGAAGGAGCTCCTACCCTTTGCAACAGCCTGGATGGATCTGGAGAGCATTATGGTAAGTGAAATAAGCCAAGTCATGAAAGACAAATACCATATGATCTCACCTATAAGTGGAACCTAATCAAAAAAACAAACAAGCAAGCAAAATATAATCAGAGACATTGAAATAAAGAACAAACTGACAGTAACCAGAGTGGAAGGGGAAGGGGGATTATTAAGGAAAAAAGGGGAACGTTTGCCAAGGAGCATGTTTAAAAGACACATGGACAAAGCCAAAGAGGTGTAGGATCGAGGGTGGGAGGTGGGGATGGCTGGGGTGGGGGAAGTTGTGAGGGGAAAATGGAGACAACTGTACTTGAACATCAAAAAATAAAATAAAATAAATTTTAAAAAGCCAAAACTTATGATGATACAATGGTGCATCTTATCATTTGGGGGGAAAAAGGCAGTTTCTAATTGCATCTACCTATGTATTTCAGCAATTAGCTTATGAAAAATATTCTAATCAGCCAGGTCTACAGTGTACTTAAGATCAAAATTTGGGTTGCAGTTCAGTTCCATAAACTTTTGTTTAGCTGTGAATCATTCAAAAATTATTACATGCACATAACCCTTATATTAACATGCTCATAATGAATGAAATCACTTCAGTTTGGTGACAGTAAGGGATTGAATGATCTATTCACAACCAAGAATATCCATATACTTTTCAAAATGTTATTCAAACATTGGGAATTTATCCAAACAAAAATTAGACCAAACTCAGTTAATTAAGAACACGATTCACTGTAGGACAAGAGAAAATTTGTGATGTCATCACATGTATAAATCTACTGGAGGGTTTGTTTGGTTTTTTTGTAAATTGTTCTTAAACACTAATTTGTAATAAAGTTGATGGATTGAGATAAAATAATAAAAAGAAATGGGTTAATTCATTAAATACAAACATACACAGATGGAGGAAAAGTCATCCAACATAAATACCACATTCCTTTTCAAGGTACAATGGAATGACAATGACTGATTTCTAAGGTTCCTTCTAGCTCTTGGATATGATATCTGGGTACAACAATTATGCTCTTTTTGAGATGTTACGGTTTATCTCAAATGACCAGTGGAAAGCATTGTAGTTTTGAAACTGAGAATAGATATTACAGGGCAAGTTATAAATGAAGAGCAAAGGTCATTTAGAATTTTTAGGAACACCTACAGTGAGTGACTTTAACGTAGGAGGGAAGAAGAAGGAGAGAGGGGACGGGCAAGGGATGACCTAAGCATTAGTTTACCCATGTTGCACACACTCAACTGAACTTGCCACTCCAATCTATCATTCTCATAATTCATTCTCAAAATTTTAATGCTCTAAAGTACAATGATCCAAGCCTTTAAAATAAAAAACTCAAACAAGCCCCTGTACCTTTTATAATAGGAAGCAGACAGTGTCTAGAGAGTTAAATAACTGGTTCCAAGTTTGCCTCCACTTACCTCCAAGTTTACAAATGTCACTTCTCAAGACATAGTAACTTGGTGGACAATCTAGTTTTATGATCAATAACTGAGTGGCATAGACAATCCTCATCTGTTATTTTACTGTTCTTATTTCATTCAATAGATGTTAACTAATACCTGCATTTCAGTACTTTCCCCTTAGAAAGGCATTAGCAAGGCAACAACCACATAATCATATGTCACTGATTCTATAATGTTTTGAAGATTTTTTGAAGGTTCCCTCTCAACAACTTCTATTATCTGTATGACTTTTCAGAAACATGTGAGGATCTGCTAGTTGATAAGCACTATTTTCCTGTAGCCTTTATGTTTTATTACAAACAGTCCTTTGCATAAACTGAAAATGCTTTAAGAATATGGAAAGAAATGCAGAGTTTTTGAAATTTTTTCCTCAATTCATCAACATAATAAAAGGCAATCAACATTAATCAATGTGGACAGCAGCCAGCCAAAATGGAGGCACAGGTAGAAATGCTTCACTTCCTCAAACAACCAAAAGAAGGATAAAACCAATTTAAAAACAAAAACAACCAGAACTGCCAGATAATTAAACTGTATAGAAATTCAACAACCAAGGAGTTAAAGAAAAAACATTTAACTAGACAGGTAGGAGGGGCAGAGAGGACATGCGGCAAGGTGGGGGACCCAACAGACAACACAGTGGCTGGCACTCAGGATTTCTCACATTTGCATGTGTATAAGCTGGGAGGAACAACTAGGGAGCAAGACAACATGCAACCCAGGGTTCCAGCACAGAAAAATAAAGCCTTGAAACCTCTGGCTGTAAAAACCAGTGGGTGTTGCAGTGGCAGGACAAACTCCCAATCTCAGAGAAGAGTCAGATGGAGAGACTCACAGGGTCCTAGAACATACACAAGCCCAACCACCCAGGAATCAGCACTTGAAAGGGCACAATTTGCTTGTGGGAAGCAAGGGAAGGGACATAAAGTAGGACGAGGTCCAAGCAAGAGGCATTGTTCCCCCTATGACCCATCACCCACAGACAGTACCACAATGTAGCAAAGTGGGTTGCCCCAATCTGGCAAATACCTAAGGCTCTGCCCCTTACTATGTAACAGGGGCACCCAGACAAAGAAATATGGCTTAAATGAAAGAACAGATCAAAACTCCAGAAAAAGAACTAAATGAAGAGGAGATAGACAACCTACCAGATGTTCAAAACACTGGTAATCAGGATGCTCTCAGAAATGGTTGAATTCAGTCGCGAAATAAAGGAAGAAATGAAGGCTATGCAAAGTTAAATAAAGGAAAATGTACAGGGAACCAACAGTGAAGGAAAGAGAACTGGGACTCAAATCAATGATATGGAACAAAAGGAAGAAACAAACATCCAACCTTAATAGAATGAAGAAACAAGAATTCAAAAAATGTGGAGAGGCTGAGGAACCTCCAGGACAAATTTAAATGTTCCAACATCCAAATCATAGGAGTGGCACAAGAAGAGGAAGAGCAAGAAATTGGAAAATTATTTTAAAAAATAATGAAGGAAAACTTCCTCAATCTGGCAAAGGAAATAGACATGCAAGTCCAGGATATTCAAAGAATCCCAAAGAAGTTGGACCCAAGGAAGCACACACCAAGGCACATCATAATTACATTACCCAAGATTAAATATGAGGAGAGAATCTTAAAAGAAGCAAGAGAAAATGAGAGAGTTACCTACAAAGGACTTCCCATAAGGCTATCAGCTGATTTCTCAAAACAAACCTTACAAGCAAGAAGGGGCTGGAAAGAAGTATTCAAAGTCATAAAAGGCAAGGACCTACATCCAAGATGACTCTATCCACCAAAGCTATCATTTAGAATGGAAGGGCAGATAAAGTGCTTCCCAGATAAAATGAAGTTAAAGGAGTTCATCATCACCAAGTCTTATTATATGAAATGTTAAAGAGACTTACCTAAGAAAAAGAAGATGAAAATCTATGAAAAGAAAAATGACAACAAACTCACAACTATCAACAACTGAACCTAAAAACCAAAAACAAAACCAAACTAAGCAAACAAGGAACAGAATCACAGAAATGGAGATCACATGGAGGGTTCTCAGTGGGGAGAGGGAGGGAGGAGAATGGGAGAAAAAGTACAGGGAATAAGAAGCATAATTGGTAGGCACAAAATAGACAGGGTGAGGGTAAGAATAATATAGGGAATGTAGAAGCCAAAGAACTTATATGTACAACCCATGGACATGAACTAAGAGGGAGTATGCGGGTGGGAGGGGGTGCAGGGATGAGGGAGAAAAAGGGGAGAAAAAACTGAGACAACTGTAATAGCATAATCAATAAAATATATTTTAAAAAAATAATAATTTGGAATGCTTCTGCTAGTTACATAAAACTTTATTAAGAAAACAAATTCCAGGATTTTATTCAGAAGGTGGCACTAATGCTTATTAGCTTTTAAAAGGAGACTTGGACCATGCAGAGCATCTCACAGAACAGCTTGAATTTAAAGAAGGCAAGTGGGACTTCCTAAGATGGCAGCATAGGTGAATGCACCGTACTGCCTCGCACAACCAAACAAGGGAAAAAATCAGAAATCTACACATCCAAACACAGCCAGATCTGACAGAAAATCATATTGAGAGGAAGTCCGACAACCAAGGAATTAAAGAAGATACATTCACCAAGTTTGGTGAGCCAGAAGGTGCAGAGCAAAGGGAGAGCGCTCGGCGACCCCGCGGCGAGCAGGTGAGCAGACGGCAGGTCTGTGGTTGGAGGGGCGGTCCCCGCGGGGCTGCAGCACACCCAGACGGGGGGCCGACTGAAGCGTGGTCTGCGCCCGGCTCATCCGGACCCAGCAGGGCCGAGAGACTGGTGGACTCGGCAGGTCTGCATTTGTGTGCAGAGAAACCCGGAAAGAAAGCAGGGCGCAAACCAATGGCGCAGATTGAGAGCAAGTGAGGGGGTGGAGTCCGCGGCCGGAGGAACTCCTGGCCTCACAGGAAAGTTCGCTGGGGAGATCCTCGGGGGATTGGAGCTGTGCAGCCCGTCCACCGACCCCAGAGCGAACCCCGGAGCCAGCGCAGAGGGGGCCGAAGTGCTTGCAGGAGGCGGTGTGGGTGCAGAGAGCAGAGAAGGCGCCATTGTCTCAGGTCCCGCCCCCAGAGGCTACGTCCCAGCACAACTACCAGGAACTTCCCTGCAAAGTGGATCCCCAAGACTCCGCCCCCCTTACAGTAACAGGTTCAATGAGGGGGAAAAAAATGGCCCAGAGAAAGGGACAGGACAAAACCCCAGAGCTAACCGACCAAGAGATAGCCAACCTATCAGATGCATAGTTCAAATCCCTTGTAATAAGGATGCTTTCAGAATTCGACGAAAAATTAACGAACTTGCTTGAACAGATGAGGAGAGATCTGCAGGGAACCAATAGAGATAAGGAAACTGGGACTCAAATCAACGGAGTGGACCAGCAGAAAGAAAAAAACATCCAACCAGAAAAGAATGAAGCAACAAGAATTCAAAAAATGGAGGA
>PVJI01018205.1:0-12031 GCA_004026765.1 Micronycteris hirsuta | reverse complement strand
GTACCACTTATAGGCGAGATCATATGATATTTGAAAGTGAATAACTTCTGAATATTATAAATTCATTATATAAGATGAATGAAAAAGAACTAAGCACTTTCAAAAGTGGATTACTCAGTAAATTATTTATGTACCAATTCCCCAAGAATCTCACCTTTACACCATCTCTTTCTCACAGTCGAGGAAATAAAGCAATACAGTGTGGCTGCCATATGAGTTTAGTGTCATGCACAATGCTTATAATTCTTGACTCTTCGACCACAAGTAGTAAAGTCATGAATACAAATAATTGCTTATCTCTTACTTCTTTTTTTCCTTCTCTCTTTTCTTATTGTTGTTCTAGTACAGTTGTCTCCATTTTTTCCCCACCACTCCCCCCGACCCCAGCCATCCCCACCTCCCACCCTCAATACTACCCCCTTTGGCTTTGTCCATGTGTCCTTTACAGATGTTCCTTGATGACCCTTCCCCCTTTTTCCCTCATTATCCCCTCCCTCCTCCCCTCTGGTTACTGTTAGTTTGTTCTTTATTTCAATGAGTCTGATTTTATTTTGCTTGCTTGTTTGTTTTGTTGATTAGGTTCCACTTATAGGTGAGATCATATGGTATTTGTCTTTCACTGCCTGGCTTATTTCACTTGGCATAATGCTCTTTTCCTTCCTCCTATGTCAGCTGTACTTAGGTCTCATCTAAATATCCTAAGTTTCAAGGAGAATATCTGGAATCTTTAGAATTCTTACTAACTCCAGACTTCCCCTGATGGTATAACATTTGCATTTCCATCTCTCTTCCCTCTGGGGCAAATGTTTTTGAGGGTTACTTGGAAGTGACACTTTAAGAATAAAAATAAATAAATCTAGATCAATAATTAACAAGTAAAATTCATGGAAATTTCTGAAAAATCAACAATACTAGCTTTCTGTCTTGCAAGTTTCTTTTTTAAAGGATTTTATTTATTTATTTGTAGACAGGGGGAAGGGAGGCAGAAAGAGAGGGAGAGAAACATCAATGTGTGGTTGACTTTCATGTGCCCCCTATTGGGGCCCTGGCCCACAACACAGGCATGTGCCCTGACTGGCAATTGAACCCACAACCCTTTGGTTCACAGGCCAGGGCTCAATCCACTGAGCCACACGAGCCAGGGCTGTCTTGCAAGTTTCTTGTGTGCAGTTAGATTAAGTGGTTACGTGATCTTTTTTTTTTAAAGATTTTATTTATTTATTTATTTTTTAGAGAGAGGAGAAGGGAGGGAGACAGAGAGGGAGAGAAACAGCAATGTATGGTTGCCTCTCACATGGCCCTCATGGGGACCTGGCCTGAAACCCAGGCATGTGCCCTGACGGGGAATTGAACCGGGACCCTCTGGTTCCCAGCCCGCGCTCAATCCACTGAGCTACACCAGCCAGGGCATCTTTTTTAAAACATGCACAATTGGCTTTAAAACAAAATATTAGGTTCACATCCACATGCCACACCTCCTCAGACTAAAAGATCTGATGTAGCTAAAAGAATAAATACTGATTAGGAGGAACAAGCAATCCAATTGTAAGCCTTTGAAAAGGAAGTTTGTAAATTCTAAATTCACCATGGATCCAGTGTGAATCCTCTGATTAAAAAATAATATAGTCCCAGGCTCTAAAAGACAAGTAGAATATCTGTATAACAGGACAGAGGTGGCTTCTTCTAGTCAGACCACATAGGGAGCATTGCATTCAGATGTAGTATCTCATGTAAAAATTAACATAAAAAAATATCCAGGTGAGGACAACCAGCAGAAAGAAGGATCCAGAAAATATGTCACATGAGTAATAGTTAAAGAGAAGATTTCCAGACTTGTATGTAATGGGGAAAACAGATATTTTTTTCTATATAGCTTGATAAGGCCACACTAGAAACAGGAAATAAAAGATATGAACAACTGATTTTGCTCAATGCAAGGAAGAGCTGTCCATGAATGAATGGTGCTTCCTTGGTAAGATAGTAAGCTCTTTGTTACTGCCAGTCATCAAGGAGGGGATGCATCACCATCTTTCATAAGTGTCACAGGAAGGAATCTTGCTTTAAAGAGAGGATTGGAGTCTCTAAATGGCCTCTAAGGTCACTTTCATCTCTATGGTTTTCCATTAATAAGTGTTAAGCTAGCCCTTTTGCAAACTCAGACTACTGACATTCCCAGAGGACATGCCAAAGTTACAAACTAACACTAAATTGTTCTTAGGTGTTCTTGATGTTACTGCTTCACATAATTTTGTTAAATTAACCATATATAGTGATATTTGAAAGTGAATAACTTCTGAATATTATAAATTCATTATATAAGATGAATGAAAAAGAACTAAGCACTTTCAAAAGTGTATTACTCAGTAAATTCTTTATGTACCAATTCCTTGTGTTCTTGATGTTACTGCTTCACATAATTTTGTGTTCTTGATGTTACTGCTTCACATAATTTTGTTAAATTAACCATATATAGTGAAAACAAATTAGGCATACAGAAAAGTTTATATATGATCACTGTGAAAGTAACTAAATACATTCTTTTCTAATTTGAGATGATCAATTTAAGAAATATTTTGCTAAAAAAAGATTTCTAAAACCACAAGGTTTTGTTTTATTCACTAAATTATAAAAACTGACAATCTTAGGGGATAGAAAATGTGTCAAATTTGGCAAATGCATATTTTTTATTGAATTTAGTGGGGTGAAAAAGGTAAAGGATTAAGCAAAAAAAAAATACCAACACAAATTCATATTTTCATTTGGTCTATCCTTTGAATCACCCACAAACAAGGAACATTTATATGGTACGTATAATCTTTTCTCGGGAAATCTAGATGCTGAATTTGAATGACGAAGTGATAGAAAACAATTGCTATAAAATACTGTGCTATTGATATTTACTATAAAATATACTTTGCATATTAAGCAAAATCATTGTAAACAGGAAGCTAACTGAATGCAAGTGCATTGGCCAAAAGAGAAAAAGTCTAATTCACTAACACTCATTCTACACTCATTGTCTTTTAGCTTTAGAAGGGTAAAATTCTAAGAAAAACATCTCATGGTGTCTGTCTTGCTACAATTCCCTGTTATATTGAGCTGGGTAATTCTTACCTTCTGTCTTACTCCTTATTGCCACACCATTATTATCAAAACTTACTGCTGTGGGAATAGGAGACTTGACTTGGGGTGGTAAACACACAATATAATATATAGATGGATGTGTTGTAGAATTATATACCTGAGACCTATATCATTTTATTAACCAATGTCACCCTAATAAATTCAATAAAAGATATTATCAAAATGCTCAAAAAAACTTACTGCTTGTGAAGAAAAAATAAAATGATCATGAATGCTAATCCTATTCTATTTCAGTATGTCCTTAAACTCTAACAATACATCAATCCTATAACATTAGCCAGAAGGAACCATTTGCTGTTTTAAAACAATGAATACCGAAACACCAGAAAACCATTTAGATGGGAGTGTCCTTTCAGCTTTATTAATTTAGGCAAAATGACAGGTTAATTTATATGGCTCACACCCATCAGGAGCAGAGTCTTTACTAATTCAGTTCACACTGACCAAGAGATCCTCCCTCAGGCTAAGGTTGAACTTCAATGTACTGTTGAACAGAGTGTAACACAAATATGTCACTCAGATTTCTATCAAGACAGAATTCCACATGAATGGCACACCACCCATCCAGTTTTCAAAACTGATGCTGAAGGTAGACTAAACCTAGCCAAAAAAGACTAAGTATTTGGTAATCAATCTATCTGGGGGCTAAAACATGATTTTCCCAAATCTTCTGTCTTTAAGATATTCCACTCTTCCCAAATCATATTATAATACAATTTGAAAAGTGATTTATACTTAAAACACTGTTTTTCCTTAATATTGCCAAAAACAATGTCTTTACCATCAGTAAGTCATGAAAATACAGAGAAGTTTCAACTGTCATTCAAGTTCGAAAGAAGCAGAAAGAAAAAAAAAAGAAAGAAGCAGAAAGAAAAACTTGCAGTTTAAGCCACAAGAAAAAATAGCCTTTTTGTTCAATGGTTGCAGTAAATAAAACATTCTTTATTGTAGCTCTCACCAGCATAGCAGCACTGCCCTATCTACAGTATCAATGGAAAGGGCTCTATCTAGCTAACCAGCACCTACACTTTTAGAAAGAGGACCTAAAAAGCCTTTATATTTTTTCCATACTTGCTCAATTACTGCAACACATTTTTACTACAACCAAAAATATTTTATATTGAGATTTCAGTCTTTGGAAAAGTACCCATCTTCAATGAGAACCACATAATGTGTATTTGACAAATCATATAATAGGTAATGATAAAATATTACAAGCCAATACTGTTGCTACACAAGGAAACATACAAAAGGATGCTTTATTAACTGTGAAGAATTCTACATTCAAGATACTATTTTAAATGTGTACACATAATTTCACAAGTAAATTCTAAAACATCACATTTTATGAAAGTGCCTGAATTCATTCTATTTCAATGCAAACACTTTAGACCCAAAAGACAAAAATAACCATTTAACCTGTGTTTGTGAAAGCAAATATGATGTTACTTGACCCAGTATTCTAACTTATTTGAGAGTGAAAATCATACTAAACTTAAATATCATTTTATATGTACACATTTTGTGGAATACAAAGAAGCACTGATGGGAACAACATGTAAAACATGATACTTTTATTTCTGGCCAACTAAAGGCAATGAACTCTAAATTTATTTTAAAACCTGATTTAAATTCCCCAAGCTAGTCTTTTCCTATATTTAACATATTTTCTCTGTGTATATTTACGTAATATTTTAAACCTTGTACTAATTTATTTATAAAGGAAAATGAGTTGAGGCCAATTTTATAATATAGACCAACACAATGTCAAAATAGTCTAGGCTAATACTGGCTCTTCAAATATATTTTTCCATTCTACCTATCTGCACTACCAATAATCAATGTCAACATACAAGGTCTGTGATATTTTCTAGCTTCTATCATCTAAATCAATTCATTCATATCATTAAATCAAAGAAGTGAGTACATACTTGGAAGAAAATTATTTATTAAAGATATATTAAGCTGTATCTGAGTTTGTGTCTAGTATGAATTAATCAAACAAATATTTTTTAACCATCTCAAAAAATTGGCAAACCATCTGCAATAGGAGCTGCAATTTGGATCTTTTGGACAGTAAAATATTGTAGAAATACTAGAATCATTAGTATACATTATTAATTGTAACCTACTGATTTTAGTTTGGGGTATATATTTTCTTTTGATGATAAACTTGCTTTTGGTAAATCTTTAGTCATTTCTCACCAGCTAAGACTCATAAAGCAACCGGCATGTCACATTTTCTCGAAATTTCTGAAGTAGCTCCATTAACTTGTCACCTCCATTAATTTGTACTTTTGACAACTACAGCTTTTGAGAAACAAATATAACTGATCTTTTTTTTACAAGTATAACTTGAATTTTAACTTTAGAGGAAAAAGAGTTTAACCCCCAAACAAATAAAAATCACCTGAAGTATTTCTAAGGAGGGATATTTTTAAATGATAAAATGAAATGATGACAGGATTAACTCTAAAATGTCCTCATTTTCCAGTGCTTTCCAGGGAATCACTTCTCTGGGACCAAGACCATAAGCACACTTACTGCCTTTGCAGCTGAAAGCCATTCAAAGAACTACATAGACACCACTGTGCATCTGAACCTCATATAAAACAAAAACTAAGTAATAAAATGGCAACTCACCAGATTCCTAAACACAATTAACCTGAAGCAGGAAGAATTTTCTATATTTCTCCCACTGAAAAAATATTTTAAAGGGAACACTCAAAAGCTTTTTTCATACTAATATATATATATATTTTTTAAAAAGGTCCAACTTTCCCTCACTCCTTTCTCTACCAAAAAGAAAAAAGGATCTCAGACAATACTTTAAAAGAATATTTTATTATATCTCCTGGGTTTTGTTTTTAAAGCAACACTGAAAATTTAAAAAATAAGATTTTCAAAAATTTTAGAAAGAGTTCCCAATATATTTCAGTGTATATTTACTTAAAATAAATGTCTAAAATATGCATTTGTATAATATACTTTTCAACTCCATGTATATAAATAACTATTCATACAACTACAATTTACACAAATTTGAACTTACATTTCAGAACCAGAATTATAAAACTGAGAAAGATATATCAAACTTACTAATATTCATACACTCAAGTATAAAAGTCTTGATTAAAAGATTACTTTTCTTATCAATGTGTCTCAAACTCTGAATGTTTCAAATTCATAAAAAAATTATAGAAAGCATTTCCATATTTCACACAACACAACAACAAACATCAGCAGTTTTTTGTGCTGTTGCACAAAAGAAGTCATCTTAAGTACTTCACATATACAAAAATTCAAAAAAATCCAACCAGTATAAAATATTAAAGTTTATCCTTATGCAATTCCTTAGGTATACATCTAGACTTTCATACGAGTAATTAGATTTCCATAAGACACTTTAAATAAAAATAAACAAACAGCTAAGAAAACAAAGGTAAAATGTGGACATGCCAATATATGTAAATGTAAGCAAGCTTGAGGTTTTTAATCTTGTGCATTTTTGGATGTTGCTGTTTGGGATTTTTATCCCCTTTTGCCACAAGGTTTATTCATGAATGAAATCCCACTTTAATATCCTATTTGCTCTCACTTACATGTATGCTGGAGAAAGTGGAGTTGACCTGGATGTTTTAAGCACAGGAACTGGGAATTTCCAGATAGCAGGAGAGCTCGTTTTCCATTTCAATGGCATGTTGTCACCACGGTACTACAATAACAGTAAACAGCGTTTCCATAACACACTACCAACTAGGACTTCCATTCCACACTGTACTGACACAGCAGTGGCTGCCGCGGAGAACAAGCATATGATTCTGCCAGTGCCCTTAAACTGATGCTTCCAATCTGTAAAATAGGGCTGCAAGGTTCCTCCTTTGAATCCTCCTGTCCCCTAAAGCAATATGATGATTTTATCGTTCTAACTCAACAATAGTGCCACCTCGTTAGGAAAGCGTTGACTGCAGTATATTTTTTTAAGACTGCACTGTGCATACCACACACTGCAGCTTTATTTAATAAAAGGAGCTAGGGTTTTGTTTTTTATTATATTGTTTTAAGCTTGCATTACCATTGTTCTACCTTAACAGGGATACTGCAGCACTGTACTATATTCTGCACCTATTAACCTGATTTCTGACCAATAGTAGCAGGAAAAAAAATAGATGGGTTTCATATGAAAATGAAACAACATACCTACTCAGAATACACTTGTCATCCTCTGAACATTCTTCTTTTGAGCTGCAACAATACAAATGGGATATAAACCTCAGCATAGCCTTAGGCCACAGCTAATAGAGATCAGTGACTAAATTCGGCAGTCTGCTTTCCTCCTGTGCAAGCTCTGGCCACACAATACAAGAATGCCATTATGGGAAAAGCCCGTTTAAAAAATGCCAGTCTCTCTGTTTTCCAGTTAGAAGGAGGAAAAATGTAAGAACAAATATAAACTGCTGCAGAACTCTGCACGTTCTTCTAGGAGCTTCTGATTCAAGTTGCTCTCCTTTCCCTATTCTTATTTCCAAGCCGAGATGAGCAAAATCTCATACATTTACAACATGCTGTGGTAACACGAATGTCACTCTGGCTTCTGCAGCAAAGTACAGAGTAGCGTGCTCTTAATAGCTGTCCTCGGAGGGACGCTATCAACAATCTAATTCAATGCTGCCCTCCCCTTCTTCTCTCCCCCTTTCCTCTCCCGTTCACCCCTCACTCCTCCCCCACCCCCAAACAGCTCACAAATTGCCTAGAGGAGAGACTAATGCCGCTGGCCGAGCAGGTATCCAGCAGGGATGATTCCAAGGCTCAGCTGCAGGTCCAGTAACCTCTAGGGGTTACTGACTGACAAGGAGGTTAAAAAATTAAAGCTGCTGTTAAAGGCAACTTGAGGTATTTCATGAAAGCAATGGAAAATACAGGATTTATCTATATTGTTTTAAAATACTGCCAGAAAACAGCATCCTAAGTGCTCTGAAAGTGACTGTTTTTTAAAATAGTTCATTTTTTATTTTTTCCATTATCATTCATTCTTCCATACCCTCTTCTACCTGTGTCTGGTTAAAGCACCAAACACACGAATTTTCTACATAATTGTAAGATGAAAATATAGAATGGCTGGTATTATGTTGAACTGTTTATTTTCAGGCTGAGGCATTTTACTTCTGATGTAATCAAGTCACCATCACTAAATATCTGGCTTTATAGAACCCTTCCACTTCTACCTAAAAACAGAATTATCTGTCTTCATCAGTGAAACTTAGTAAAGGCAGACTATCATTGACACAAAATCCAGTGCTTTTTTTAAAAAATCACTATATTGATAGAGCTCACATTTACTTTCAAGTTTGTTTCTAAACAATAAACTTGTGCTTCCGATTTAAGTAGTTGGCTTTCAGATATTCTTTCCAAATTATGACTAGTTTCTAAAAAATTGAGAATTAGTTCTTAAGAAGCTTCCTCATTTGTATTAAAAAATCACAGATCAATGTTTCTATAGAAACATACCACTATTGAAAATTCCAAAATATATTTTATATACCAGAAATACAGACTGAAATCAGCTAAGGTAAATCACAAGTACCTTCCTTTAGGATACGCAACAATATTCAGGCAAAAAGTATTTTCCTATGGAACTCAAACATATACAGGGAAGGGCAAAAGTAGGTTTACAGTTGTTTGTATGGAAATTAATGCAATAATTAATATATAATAATATAAGAATAAAGTCTGTGCTTCATATACTACAACTGTAAACCCACTTTTGCCCCACATATGCTTTATATACAAAAACACATTCATATATATATATGGAAAGCTTAAAAGATAACTTTTAAACACTGGCTCTTTTTAGTACCCCCATACAAAACTGTCTTACAGACATCTTCAAAGAAATCACAGAAAGGAGTATTTATCCATACCTGGTGATAAAAATATTTCTATTTAATTAAAAGGTTAAAAAACTACCACTAAAACAAATAAACTATACTGAATATTTTACATTAGAAGGCTTTGTGTAATAATTCTTAATGGTTATGTGGCAAAAAGGTACCAGGTACAATTAGCAATGGTAACTTGTTGGAAACCCCAACAATGAAACATAAGCACACGCATACATACTCAGACAAGCTTGGAATGTCCCATTCCAAAAACCTAAAGCATTCTCAAACATTTAAAAATATAAAACATAAAACAGTTACAAATTATTTATCTGTAGCAAGGAAGTGGTGTTTTAGAAAGCAAATTCAACCACATTTTAGCTTATGACAATACAGTGATTGCAAACATAACTTTTTCCTGAGAACAGACAACCCAAAACTTAGGTATAAAAGCATGCAGTGAAGTGTTCAAGGAGTTTATCTATAAGGACTACTCAACAGTGATGAGTGGGGAATAGGATAAGTCTAGAGTTTTCCAAATTTCCAAGACAGCAACCTTCACAAACAGGTGAAGATCACTTTATTGCAAAGGTTCTCAAGTTATTATTCTTCTGTGAACAATCAACTGATCTAAACAAGCAACATATTCTTTGTCTAATGTCATTAGGCTCTAAAGAAATCAACCAATACCACCAAATCATCTATGCCAATTTTCAATCAGATTTCTTTTAGACTTAATGGGTTTTTTAAGACAAAGTTTAGAACCTGTTTTTGTGGCACTACAATTGTAATATTTGTTCAAAGTGAAAAGAAAATAAGGCTGTTTTCTTCCACCCCACCATCAGCACTCTTAAAGACTCCCAAAGCCGAAAAGCATTATATCTGATGATGGATATTTACTTATATTCAGTCCTTTTGCTTTAATAAAGTGCTAGGTGTCATCTGTAATTATCTCTCATGAACAAACAACTAGTGTGCCCAAGGCTTTAAAAATAATTCCTTTAAGTAGAAATATACTTCACACTATTAATTTGTTTAACAACACCATTCCTTATCATTTAGAAATAACCTTCAGCCACGTAAAATCACTGCAATTACAAATTAGCAGAGTCCAAATTAATCAGATTTTACTACCGTGACAGTGACTCCAGTAGCAACCATTACATTCTAAAATTAAAATTGTTTCCACCTCAGAGTAAAAGGAAGAAAATAATTAAACAAGTATTTTAAATACAATTTTATACAAGCTCAGTGTCCCACTACTTTAATATTTAGAACTGAGAAATGTCAAAAACCTTCATTCACATTATAGGAAATACTGATTTAATTTACAGAACACTTGGTTTCTATTATAGGACAATTGCATAAAACAGGATAGAAAGAAAACATACACAAAAGCTCTTCAAAGCATTTTATGAACATTGACTAATCACTTAAAAATACCTGTGAAATGCACATTTCAGAGATGTAATAAACAAAGGACAATGCTGGGACTTGGCCAAGGCCACAGAAAGAGACATTCTTGGCCAACTCTTACAACACAGAATTCCCTGGCTCCCAATGCAGAAAGAATATTTTTATAACTTTAAGAACTCTTACAAATCATCTTGCTCAGTATCCTCATGGTATAGATAAAATAAAAGCTAAAGCCCAGAGAAGTTAAATTGCTGATGCCACACTGCTAGCTAGTAGTAGAACTGGAACTAGAAACCAAGTGTGCATCTCTGACACCACGACTACTGCTCCAGAATTCCTACTATTCCTCCTTCTTGATGAGACCATTCCTTAAGATGTGTGTTTCTATATAAAGCCAACCACATTCTATAAATGTCTCAGGGTAGTCTAAAGAAACAGGAACTACAAAGAGCTATTTACTCCTACAAATATATGTACACTCAAAGATGGAAGTGGAAGAGGAACACCAAAAATACAAAAGTATAAAGATTATTTCCAAATTCTTAATTCCAGAAGGTGTTTAGGAATGATCAGGGAGAAAAAGTAAAAAAACTAAACCAGTCATAGTATGAGAAAAAAGTGAAATATATATACCTAGTACTATAATTTTTCTCAATGTAAATTTTTCTAAATAACTTTATCAAAAAATTTAACTTGCTGAAGGACTGCTACAATTTATCTCCAGTGCCACCTCCTCACTAAAGGAATTGACTAATGTGTCATGTATCTGACCTCTCTTTCCATATTTTCCTGATACTTTAAGAACGGACCTACCTTTTTCTTGCAAATTTTGGTTAATCCTAAGGTGTGTATAACCAAAGACTAATAGCACTAATGACAATTTATGTGAGCAGGTACTATGTAATCTTCCCTTCAGTCCTGATGATATCTCTTCATGCTAATCTTGGATATCCATGTTATTTGTGTTGCTCAGACAAGACTGTAGATCATGCCAAATTGTATGCTCTGTTTATATTCTACCAATCAGTAAAAGTATTAGAACACAACAAAGCAGGACTGTTAAACACTTCAAAGAACATAAAAAATTAACTTCTGGACAACAGAGCAAAATTCTCAATACATTCAGGGCTTCTTATTATAGGAAATAGAAGTATTCACATGAATGGCTATATATGCTTATATGTGTGTTTGTATCTCCTTTATTTCTTTCAGGAAATTGAATATTAAATATATTCAAATTTTTATTAGATATTCAGATAGGTAATCTTCCTAAAACCAAAATGGAAAATCCAAGATATTTCTCAAAGAAAACTACATTGGAAAGTCATCATTCCATTTTTTTCCTGGTTTTTTTGTTGTTGTTGTTGTTTTCCTGTTTTTTTTAATTGTTGTTCAAGTACATTTGTCTGCATCTTTTCCCCTCACTCCCCCCACCCCAGCTGTTTTTTATAACTACCTTCTCACATGTAAATTTCTTAAACAGAACTGTATGAATCCTTATAGCTCCACAAAGAATTCACATAAACTATTGTAACTATGACTATGCCATGGATTAATATAGTACCTATCTTCTTCACAACACAAACAAGTAG
>PVJI01018204.1:0-33895 GCA_004026765.1 Micronycteris hirsuta | reverse complement strand
GTTTGAAGGAGCCCAAGGAAGAACATGCCCACAAAGAAAAGCTTACCTGAAGATTTCCTTCAAAAGCTTTACTTGGTTGTCAGGGTATTTCTTTGCATTGGTTTCTTCAAGAAAAGCCCGTGCATAGGCCATAGGCCCAGCATTAACCTATTGGGGAAAAAGAATTTGCTGAGGATGACCCCACTTCCTCCACGGAGGAGCCCTCTCCGCGGCCAGAAGGAGTAGCCACTTGTGCACCGATTGTGTGGGACCCCAATTCTCTCACATTGTTGTGAAGTGCACTAATTTGTTATCGGTCTCATCAGCTGTGCTCCAACTGGTCAGTCAGCTGCTGCAGGGCATACCTGAGTACATCATTTCACTGCCATCTGCCCCAACTTCAGTCCCTTGCCCACCACTTCCCGTCTTCGCCTTATCCAAATACAGCTTGAACTATTTTCTTTTTTTTAATTGAATTTATTGGGGCGACATCGGTTAATAAAATTACGTAGGTTTCAGGGGTACAGTCATATAATGCATCATCTGTATATTGTACTGTGTGTTCACCACCCCAAGTCTCCTTCCATCACCATTTATCCCCCGTTTACCCTCTCAAACTATTATTTTCTTACTGTCTTTGAAAACTAGATTCCCTTTGTTTATTCAAACAAATAAAGGTAAGTTAAACATCTGTGAAACCCAATGTTTGAAGTGCCAGTATTTTTTCTATTAGCATTAAAATAAACACACGACTGTTAGTAAAATACATCCCACGGGGGCAGTGGTGCACACACCACGCAGGGCACTGCTGTCGTGCTGTGTTCCACTTGACAGGCTGGCTTAGGCTCGGGCCCAGGGTGGCATTTATCAGAATTGGGTGTGAATGCTCAGTGCCAGGTGCCGTTCATGCTCACACCCAAGAGGAGGCTCACGCTAGTGACGGTGTCCGTATTGCTCAGTGCTTATGACCTTTTAATGTGACGGTGGAGCTGGGAAGGAGTAAGGGTAAGGAGAAGGGAGCCAGGGCGGGTCTGAGCCACCTTCAGGGGTCTGTCACCTCCAGGCGCTGCCCGTGTGGGCGCATGAGCAAACCTTCCTCCGCTCAGCCATAGGCTGAGGGAAGCTGTCCCTTTCGGAGGCAATGGTTCCTTTGCTTCTGGCTTTTGAAAACTTTATTATTATTATTGAGTTAGGCAAGGGAAACACAGACGAGAGGTTGGCAGGGAAGAGGGCAGCCAGGTGAGTATCAGGATCAACATTACTGATTTTTCCTTTTGCCTCTGGCTCCAATATAGCTCCAGGTGATACTGTTACTGGCCTGCTTTTATTTAAAGTGTTAATATTTTGTCCATCATGAATTTTTGACATTATTTTTGATTTTTTAAAATAGTGCATTACAATATTATTTTATCATCGTTATTGAGTTTTCTGATGCGCCCCTGCCTCCTACCTAAAATTTTCTGCCCATGGAGAGTGCTTGCTTGCCTCACCCTAGTCTCAGACTGGGTAGGGTATTAAGGAAGCCCCAGGGCTTCCTCCTTGCAGTCCTCTAGCAGGGACCATGTCTGTCTGTCTGTCTGTCTGTCTGTCATCAGCGGGCCCTGTCACTCTATCTCTGCTTCCAATGAGACTTCTTTCTCCCCAGCTTTCAGGTCTAGGAAGAGTGGCAGCCCCTCCATCTTGCTAGCCCCTATGCCTGCCCCTGCTGGTTTTCCTAATACTGCTTGTATTTTGCAAATAGGCTATTTATTATATTTTCTTTAACCACCCACTGTGAGCAGACCATCTGCTTCCTATCAGGACCTTGACAGTCCAATAAATATTGATGCGCATTTTATGAACGGTATACATTCCAAGAATATTTGTTTTTGGAAAGTGGTATAAGGCTCTTAGTGACAGATATTTACAAGAGAGACACATTAGAATTTAGAATATAAAACATAGGTTATCCAGAGGAGATGGGGAAGGAAGGTGAGGAAGAAGACATTTTATTTCAACTAAACTTAAGAAAGGCTTCCCTCCAGGTATTTGGCACCATCCATGAGCATTTACAATGAAACACAATTTGAAGAACTCAGATAAAGGTGTTGGATGGTACCACAAACAGAAACATATCTCATGTAACTTTTGTAAAAAGACGCCAAGGGCGTGTTCCATCAGGGCCCACGGGCCACGTGCATCTGGGCCCCGGGCGGTGCTCTCTTACCTTCACGCTGACACTGCCCTGGAGTTTGAGCTGCAGTCGGATCATGTCCACCTCTTCCATGGTGCAGAGCTGGTTAAGCTCGGAGACTTTCTTGGACATCTCGTCTATCGCCACTTCAATAGGATTCAGCTCTGTGCTCGACTGGCTTACGACTTGGATTCTCTTCTTCACGTAGGGAAACACGTGGCTGGCTGCAGAAGGGCAACAGGAGGGAATCGAACAGCTGAGGGTGAGTGCTGAGTCCAGGTTCCCCTGCACGTTTCCTCTGCATACGGCATGTCCCGCCCTGCTTGTTTCTGTGTGCGTGAGTTATCTTGTGTCCTCTCAGCTTCTGCCCGGGCCTCCTCCGCCCACCACCCTCTGCCACGCCTCGCTCACCACGTCCTTCTTCTCAGGGCTGGAGTAAGACCTTGGTTTAAAGTCATTCCACACTGAAAAGATTATAGCTTTCTCCGCAGCTCGTAACTCAAATAAAAACCACACTAAAGCTCAATAAAGAATGCTTAAATATATGCTGGGCAGCACACGTTATAATAGCTCTGGTTTGTATAGATATAATTTTAATTACAGAAGTTCTGGAAAACTTTACTAAAGGCGAACACTTGCCCTAGTTTGGACGTCACTGCTATTTATCTATCTATTGCATAATCCAGATCTGCCATCTCTCAAGCAGCTGAGGCATCGTTTGCCCAGAATGCCTCTGCCCACCTTCCTCCTCAGTCCATCTCAGGAGAGCCCCCTCCTCTGTTCCCATTTCCTTTCTCCTGTTGTGCTCAGCTGAGATTCTTGCTTCCCCTAGCCCTTTCTCCTGTCATTCTGTGAGCACCGCAAGGGCAAGAGTTGTGTTCTATTTCTCTGGGTTGCCAGAACAGTGCCCAACACCTAGCAGGCACTTGTTAAATGTTTGCTGTCTGCATGAAAGGAGACTAGCTCACAGAATAGATTTAGATGGTACTAGAAGGGGTGTTGACCATCCCTTGCATTCATTTTACAGAAGAGGAACCCAAGTTCCAGAGTGATTGGAGATCTGGCCCCAAAGCACGCCATTCTGAGAGCTGCTAATCCTGAAATAGCCGAGGGCAGATTCAGAGGGACAGGAGAGGGAAGTTGAGAACGCCCTTCCCAAGACACTGATGCCTTGACCTTCAGGACTGCATGGTCTAAAGGGAGGAGTAAAGTGATTCTGTGGAAAGTAACTCTGCTGACAACTCTCTTCTGGTTGACTTCTCGAGGGTGTCCCTCTGGACAGGTTATAGAAAAGGGGGAATCTGCTCTTCTGGGCAAACGTTTCCTTGTTGGCACATTTGGGGGACTTGTCTGCAAGACCGAACTGTGCTGATTTTAGCTAATCGAGCCCACGGCAGGGGCCTGCACAGGGCCCGCAGCTCACGGCTGCTCCGCAGGCCGGCACCTACTTGTCAGGATGGTCCTCCGCTTGCACTGCTCCGCCACGCCGCCGTGCTTCTTGCCCGACAGCGTGAAGGGCGTCTCGAACACAAAGCGGTGGATGTTGTGATGCATTTCAAAGTCCGTCTTCCGCTCCTCTATTTCCTTTTCCTCGAAGAATGGCGTGACATAGGTCACCTGGATGTAGGCATATTTGGGGTCCAAATCCTTGGGGTTTACCTGTGTGAACACATTATGTTGAAAGAGTGGTGAGCCCTAAGGGACTCCTAGAAAAAAGGCAGGAAGCTCTGAGCCCCCTCAGCCAGCACCCTGGGGGGCTGTCTCTGTGCCCTTGGAGACAAATGAGCTATCTTGTCATTGCAGAAGAAGTGACTGCCTGGACTGTGGTCATACTGCCGGATGGTGGTAGAGGGAGGATTTGGGGCCAGCTCCCCAGTGGCTGAGGCTCTTCGAAACATAAGTACCTGCTCGTGGCCTATTATTTAATCCTTTATTTTCTTGTTTTTCACCTTTAGAATATAAGCTTCTTGAGAGTGGAAACATACTTCTTTGTCCTTCTACTTTTCAGCCATGTACTTAGACTGGGACCATTGTTCTGGGCCTGTAACGTGGAACAACGTTCCCGGTTTATTTAGCAGATTAACTTAGAAGCCTGTCACACGATCGCAAACATTTTTACTTTCCATTTCTTTAATTCCTTCTCTAATCTGTAATAAGTCATTCTGTATAACTTCTTCACTACCTCTGCTTTGGTGACGAGGCTTGACAAATGCCAAGGAAGGCGGGCTGAGGGTCCCCAGAAAAGCCAGGGAAGGACTCTTTCTTTCCTTTGAGGCTGAAAGAGTTGATTCTCAGTCTCTTTTCTAATGATTCCTTGAAGAATTTTTGAACTTGTTCCATTTTTCCATGTATTTACTCATCCACTGCTTAACCAATTCCAGAGATTTGAGGAAGCTCATGAACTTATTTGTAATACCACCAATAATTACTCTATAAGGTGAGTGTCATCACAACCATTTTACAGAGAAAGGAATGGAGGGTCACGTGGCCGCCTAATTTCTCCGAAAGGGACCACCGAGCTGGTAAGTGGTGGGTGGCACAGGACGACGAAGACTCCAGTTGTTCTGACTCCAAATCTGACATTTTCCTCATCCCATTTTCTCATCTATCTAGACTTTCTCCTTAGGGGTGCCATCAAGACAATCACTGTGGCTCTGTCCATCTTTATGAGGAAGCAGGTTGTACCTTTCTAGATAAGGACGAGCAGGATGAACACTTTTGTGACAACTTTTGCCCAGAATAAGCAATTTCATGCTCAGACTCCCCTAAACACCAGCTCTGTTCAAAGAGGACAGGGAAAAAGAGACCTATATTTTGTGACCCAGCCCCACCTACTGAAATACTCTTCTATCCGACCCATGTTTTGAAGACTTGCCTTCTGTAAACATACCTCTTTTTTTCATTCCTCCCTGTTATTCCATGTGCTGGGCTGCTCAGCATGCCCTTTGCTCCCAGTTAACACCTTATCACTGTGCAATTTCCAGCTCAAACATCACCTCCCCTGGGAAGCACTGCCCAGCGCAGAAGGAGCTGGTCAGGAAACCCCTGCCCCCAGCTTCCCTGTTTGACTTGACCCAAGTCTCCTGTGGCACTTCACTGCACTCTATTGAATTAGCTGTTTGCACACATCTTTCTCTTCTTAGCCCCAAGCGAGCTGGGAGCTCGGGGAGAAAGTCTCTGGGCCCCAGCTCCTAGTTCTGGCGATGGCGGGCAGTAGGTGCTTGATAGAGACTGGCTAAAGGAATGAGAGTTTATTAGAAGACTCTGAATAATCTAATCAGATACTATAAGCATTTACTTTCTGGAACTGTGAGGAGGTTAATTAGATATTCACAGGGTAATACAATGTAACTGGCAAGTCTGCTACTATCACAGAGAATACAGTCAAAATTGGTATGACCCAGGAAGACCTCCATGACAAAAGAAATACATTTTTGCTTTTCCTCCAAGTCCACCACTGGGTCCAGTCCCTTTAACTCTTTGGTTGCTATACGAGTGCAAATAACCTATGGGAAAAGTCGGGAATTTAGAGGTTACTCAAATAAACATGTTTTTGTCAAATACAATCACCAATCAACCAGCCAGAAAACAAACAGACAGAACACCCAAAGTACTTCAGGTAGTTTACTTCGTGCAGTCAGGCCCAAACTTAAAATTTTAGTAAATGTACTGAAAAAATTTAAAAAATTAAAATTCAATCAGTTCTGCACATTTGCACAAATACGGATTTTCCTCTACCTTGTTGGAATCCTGGATTATCTTCACATTGTCTGCTCCAAATTTATCTGCATACAGCTTGAGCAGTCTTTGCGAAATCTCGGACAGACCGGTCAGCTTAGGTTCTTTATAAATATACTCTTTACCTTCTTCTTCCTCAAAAAAACCCTACGGAAGACACATAATGAACCACCGGTTTTATTAGAAAACTCCAAGTGCACATCCCAAGCAAAACAAAAGCCATTTACTTGGACAACGTATCCAGTCTTTGGGTTGTCACCCAAGTCACAAACTAGCACCCTATGATATCAAAATCAGAGAAAAATCAAGTGAAGAAAACAAAATATCCTGCTAGAACCCATCATCAGTGGAAATACTCCCTAGCCAGGCCAAAGAACCTCATGGGGTTTCTTACATATATTTTCTCTGTTTGTAGAAATCAGTGGCATTACCTGCTGCACATATTTTGGGGGAAGGATGCCCTCATGTGGCAGCCTGCGATAGAACACAGAGTCTGGAATAATTTTTGGCATTTTTTTCAAAGAGCAGTATCCCTTCAAACAAGGTCTTCTCAAAGTCTTGGACGCTAGCCCATAAAGGTATCGAAATGGGCGGCTATGCAACCCCGCATCATCATAGATAAAGAGCTGCAATACTTGTATTGTTGTCACAGAAAGTACATGGGGTATGTGCCCGACTTCTGTTATTTTAAAATTAACTTGACATTATTATCGATAGGGGCCTGATGCAACCTGGCTATACGGAGTTTCATCACTCAATTTGCTCTCTTGTTATATCTTTTACATTTTTGCAAAGCTAGACCTTATAGGGTTGAAAACAGTAAAGTAACCGTGTCTTCGTTTTATGTCCTAGGAGCAAGTAGGTCTTAGCCTCTATTAATTTGTCTGTCTGGTTTGAAACGGGGAGGAAAAGATTCTATTACTTGCGGATAACTAAGTGAGGCAACCTTTATAATCCCTTCACTTTGGAGAAACACAGCTTGTTCCCTGTAGGACACGTGGCCTTCGAGTGCTAGATTAAGTCTGGATTAAGAATCCAAATTTACCCATTTACCTCCTGACTCCCCTTTACCTCAAGGCAGTGGCTTCTGAGAGCATGGTAAAGACACTGGAGGTCACAAAGAATCTTAGCTCTACTTTAAAAAAATGATTATTTTTGACTATTTAATAATATTCATTATACGTGAATGACATGGGTCAAATGTTCCCTCGCTGGATTTTTCACAGCCAATGTGAGGTGGTCTGAGACTAATAGTTAAACTCACATCTGTATGATGCCTCGACACCGGAAGGCACTTCCGCCGACGCACGTTTGACCATCAGGAAGTGTACGTGGTGTCAGAAGTGGGAGGTTGCTGTGTATTCACGGAAGCCAAACACGGTTCTTGTCAAGCACAAAATTAATTGCCTCTCTCCTTGTGCATTCCCTGAAAGGTCTTTGGGCTTTTTAATGTCAGGAAAGTGTCTTGTTCAACATGGTATGTCTACTGTTTGGCACAGTGTCTGGTCTATAGGGGAACGTCACTCTACATTGGTGAAATGAATAAACAGATGAATGAAATCGTTCTAGTGAGCACACATCTTATTAAAAAGGTCTATTTGCAGCAGGTGTGAATGGAGAAATTTCTACTGGTTTTACTAACAGTGTTCCATTGAACAATTTCTTTGAGAAATGTTTAAGACTAAACACAGATGACGATGAGTACCGTGACCCTCAACTGCTAAGAAAGAGTGAGACACCATGTTGCAGGGTGCAAATCAGCTCCTGCTGTTCTCTAGACTCTGGGTGGGCGGTGAGACCTGGCCCCTTGCCCACAGGACTTCCTGCCTGCTATGTTTTCTCTGTTGTTGTGGGATTTTGTCTGATTCAAGGTCAGGAGTTAGTGGCTAAAACTGACAGACTGAAGGATACAGAAACAAGACCTCTGAGGCCACCAACCAGAATCCCCCCAAGGCAATAGCTGAAGTAACATTTACCACTTTCATTTCGGTGAGAAAAATGTCTCCAAGTCCCAGGAAAAGATTTTCTCACCACAGTGTGAAAACCAGCACAAAGAGACATTTTCACTGGGAATTCTTGCTGCTAACACATTTCAGAATCCAGCCTTAGCAGAAAAAGACTGTGGGAAGTGAGGATTTATTGCCATTACTCTGGCCTTTGTGGCCTTGGTCATGACCTGTGACTTTCTTTCCTCCCCACTCGTTGGTCTGGAGGATGGGAAATAGTAGACTCAGAACTCCCGTGGGAAGTTCTAAGGACAGAGCCTGAGTGTTACGTACAATGAGGAGGATGAGCATAATGACAAGAATAAAGAAAACACACCTGTGTCAGTAAAGCAATATGAGTTCCAGTTCCTATGCAAAGAAATAGCTTAACTGAGTTTTGAGCACTTAAAATACGTACCTTCAGCTTCTCTCACATAGAAACTATACTTTTCTTATTAGAGAAGTCTACTGATGCTCATTTCAATATTTTGGTATGTGACTGATCAGAAAGAAATGGTAATTAAAATCTATCTATCTATCTACCTATCTATCTATTTATCATGGAGATAGAAACTTGTTGAGACTATTTTATGAAACCAGTAGAATGGAGCTGGAGTAACAGAATACAGGATTTAATCTGCTGCCTGCCAGGGAAGGGTAAGAGCTTTTGGAGCCAGAGAAACAGCAGCTCTGGAGGCTACGGCAATGTGTGCTCACCTTTCATTCTAGGAAACCATCAGAGCCACGCCCCCTGAGCCACAGGTCACTATCTTAAAGAGGGTTTCCATTCCAGCTCTGTCCATGAAATAAGTGATTTATAAACAGGGACACGAGGTGGTGAGAACCCAGGGGCAGCTTCTCTTTTGTGTTAGCCACCAGGTCACAAGTAGACTGCATTTCAAGGCAACGGGAACTGTGATCTCTGCCTTTCTCTTGATAGACTGATTTTCTAAAATGTCACTTCCCCATGCGATAAACAGCCTGATCTCAGTTAAGAAACACCACTTGTTCTAGTTAAACAAGGACTTTGAGTCAGTAGAGATAACTTGCCTGCATTATAAAACTTCAATAGATTGTGATAAAAATGTTACTTCAAAAAATGACAATTAACATCACTGACTCCTTCAGTGTCTTCGTGGGCACTTCAGAATTTTGCAATAGCCCTGATCATTGTTGGGGTGTCATATACAAATCCTCCTGCTATTATAGCCAATTGAGTCCAAGGTCATAAACAAAGGGATGCATTGAAAGAGGAATCTAGTAAATAAAAGATGGGTCAGAAAATATAAACAATGGGCTAAATGCTAAGAGAAGAAAAGCTACCAGAAGACAGAGATATGGTTCCATGTAAATATGAACTCCATTATACATGTATATTGTCTATATTAGTGACTTTCATATAGGTGGGGAGCCAGAAGGTTATATCCAAATGGAGATGGTGGTTTTGCAAACTACTCATGGACCATCCCTCCTCACCCAATCTCCTTCCTGTCAAGATTCTGACATGCACCTCCACCCACGTAGGCATGGCTGAGAACCAAGGAATCTACATCCTTTGGTGAATGGGATAAAATTCCCCAGGCCTTTCACTTAAACTCATTCCAGGGGCATCTGATATTTAAGTTATACAATGGGCACATACTTGCTTTCATGCTAAATATCAGAGCCTAAGGATTTTATTGGTTATAGCTGATGTTTGAGCACTACTGCTGCTCATTACTCTGGAAATAAATACTTCAGGGACACTTTGGGGTTGCTTTAGATAGGCTGCTCTATGTAAAATTTCCATAGGCAGTGATGCCAGATATTGAATTAGAAAATTTATGCTATGCAAGATTTGTGTTTTTAAAGGTCCAACTGTTTTCTAGCGTCTGGCTCATTGCCGACAGATATTGCATGAATTACTCTAGCCAATACTGTAAAATGAAAATGCTAGTCCACCCGGGACCCTAAAGGTTTACCCAAGGCCTTTGTGGAGGCAAGGCGCCTACTGAATATGCTATTTGCATAATCTTTGAAACATGGTTGCAAGGTATGTCAGTCTGGATATTGAAAGGTGGATTTTACACGGACATAAGGAACTCTCATGGATATAATCCTAGCAGTGGACTTGCTGAGTCAAAAGGCAGATCCAGTTTTAGTTTTCTGAGGCAATTCCATATCATTTTCCATAGTGGTTTCACCAGTCTGCAATCCCACCAACAGTGCACTTTTTCTCCACAACCTCTCCAACACTTGCTTTGTTTATGATGGCCATTCTCAATGGTGTGAGGTGGTATCTCATTGTGGTTTTAATTTGCACCTCTCTGATGGCTAGCAAAGGAACTCTCATGAAAAAAGGAATTGTTTTTGACCATGGGGATGATGGTAATTAAGTAGTTAAGATTTTATCTTAGATCTTCGGAACCTTTATTCTGCATGTGTTTGGGGGAATATCCAAGTCTACTTGGCATTTCTTTATCATCACGTGTGAAGTGCAGTGCACTGTGCTCCTGTCCAATATCAAAGTTCCCATCTCCATTCAGTGTCTTGGGACAGGTATCTGAAAACCACTGGACAATGATGACCAAGGCTCTGAACTGCTGCTTATCTGGACGACCTCCTTTCATCTCCTTGGTCAGATAGGTTGGAGATTGACATTATAGAGGACTCTGCTTAGCCATGCACTCGAGTCTGCAGATTTAACAGACCCCTTTGCCTTTCAAACTCAAATTGGAATCAATAAAAGATAATCACGGATACTGGCAGCATTAAAATAAAAAATTAGGCACACAATCAGCATACTTTATTGAGGAATCTGCAAAAAGAACAAAGTTAGGACATTTGAAAGTAGCTCTCCCCAATCCTTCCCCATTGTCTCCTCAATCTATTTAGTACAGGGAATTCCAAGTATTCTTTTAGTAGGTGAGTTAAAGACATGACCCCAAGTTTATAAGTGAAAGCAGAAAATACCGATGTGGTATGGATGTGGGGAGGGACGTAAGAATTACAAAAAAGTATGTACTGGACAGACAAGCAGAGTTGAATGTGCACAACATGTGGACATCAAAAGAATTTGTCTTTCCACTTAGATCAACAATACTTATGCTGAACCACGTAAGGTTGCCATTTTTGCCAGTAAACTAATGTTTGAATATGGGCGATTTCATATAGTTCAAAATAATACAAAGAAAATTCTGTGTCCCAGAGCTCCAGGTACTGGCATGTTATTTCTGCCTCTGCTTGTCCTCCAATCTCTTTCATGGCTTCTTTCTGCATCTCAGGAGACTTAACCTGAACTCCTGGGTAAAGATTTAGTCCATTGTTCAGCTTGCATATTGGGAATTATTACCATCACTTTCGAGAATGCTCAAAGCCACCACAATAGAGAACCCTGTTTCTTCACAGCACTCACATGGAAAAAGGCAGTGTCCTTTGAGGAACCTGGAAAGGTGCCCATCAATGGCCACCACTTCAAAATTTGAAATTCCGAGCACTCTGTGCTCTTCCTAACCAGCCACAACATAGTGGCCTGAGTCAGCCGGCAATCGCCAATACCGAGTCTACTCTCCGCATGTTTCCAATACGTGGTGTCCATGTTTATCTGTGTGAGTACATGTGCATGTATGTAGGTTTTCAGACTGTATCTACGGCTGTGCAGAAAGAGGTTATATCTGAAGAACAACGGATACATTTTTGTAATTCAGATAACTGGAGTAAACACAGTTTAGTTCAAGAAATGCAGGATTACTCCCAATTGAATGCAAGGAGGATTATCTCACTTTTGGACCAAATGTTGATTGGCACAAAAAAAGTTAAGGTTCAGTAAAACTATACAGAGGGAAATGTGAGCATTTTTAGAACATGCAAATGAAGAGAGAGAGAAAGAGAGAGAGAGAGAACAAACTTACCACAGCCTGGAACAATGAAGACCAAAAGAAGAAAAGAGTAAACATTTGCATTAAAATCTGGTGGGAAAGCAGCCTGATTTGTTTCCACCTGTTGGTTGGAGAGGCCACCAGGCAGGCAAGCTGGTTTTCACCACCACAGCATTCACGGCAGTCTATCACTTTGCCATTGGGAAGATGCCCGAAGGGTCGTCAGCCCAGATGCAAGCTGGCTGAGTGCCCACCTGTGTGTCGCTGCTGTGCTGCCATTCCCTGGAGACCCTCCTTCCCTTATTGCCCCTCAATTCCCACATCCCCTTCTTGATGGTTTTTGTTGTTGTTAATGTTTCAGCAAGGTCAAAAATGTTTATTGCTTGTTTCTTGTTGACTTTCAAGATATCACTTCCATTTCCCTCTCCTCCTCTCCTGCAGATTTCTACATTTCTCTGCCCCCAACATGTCTTATCACTTCAGAAGGTTCAGATTCTTTTCCAGGGATCCCCCGAATGCCTACATTTCACTTCTTTCTATAGACCGTCTCCCACATCTGTTCGTCACACCCTGGCTTTCTCTGATGCTGCTGTGCAGTAGGAATACCGGGGCAGGGTCTGCTTGTTTATGGTAAGTGGCTACTCAGTGACATTTCCTTTCAGACAGACAGCAGCTGTCTTTTCTTTTTAAAGATTTTATTTATTTATTTTTAGAGAGAGGGGAAGGGAGGGAGAAAGAGAGGGAGAGAAACATCACTGTGTGGTTGCCTCTCACACCTCCCCCCCCCCACCACTGGGGACCTGGCCTGCAACCCAGGCATATGCCCTGACTGGGCATTGAGCCAGTGACCCTTTGGTTCACAGGCTGGCACTCCATCCACTGAGCCACACCAGCCAGGGCGAGAGCAGCTATCTTGATTAATTCAGAAGTTAGTTCTTAAGCTGCCTTCGGTGATTAGCAGAAGATATCTATGTTTCAAAAACTTCAATGGGAAATGATCTACAATGACCATGCTGCGTTTGACCCCTTATAAGATTCCGAGGGGAACAAGGCTGCGTGCAATAGTGCCTTACGTAGGGGGTTGGGGGAGAATAAAAAGGAAATGAGAAGGCTGAGAGTCATTCCAACTGTGAAAAAACAGGGATGGAATGTTTCTCCACAAGACTTATGGTCTAAAATATGTCTGCTGAAGTGCAATAGTTATAGACCCCCCTGAAAAGAACAGGATGGTGCCAGGGCCTACCCCACTTAAAACACTAGTCAAACACATTCATAATTAATACATAATACATTCACTTTACTTTCAGGCCAGTACTATGGCCAGCTAATATTTTCAATCCTTGTTATTTGTGTATGTAGTAAACTGAGTATGGCAACTTTAAAATTATATTGACCTGCCATACAGGAAACAAAACCACCATAGGGTGTTCTGCCTAGGAGCAACGATAGTTTGAAAGAAGGAGAAATGAAAATGCATAATTATAAAGTCCAAAGTTTGTGGCTTGGGTATGGTGAAGCCCCTTGGAATTCTTTATTACTTAGAACACTATGAATTTCATTTCTTAACACATGTTAAATTTAATTTCACTTTGATATATGACACAAACATATAATTAGATCTTTTGAGATGAAATGAGAAGAAGAGGATGCCAAAAGAACCAAATGAATTTCTCCTCCAAGAGTTAGAAGTCACTGTTTAAACTGGTTCTGTATTAAGACCCTTGGAGTTCTCTGCTGAGTACCTTTCTCTGGACACACATAGACTTGCACCCAGAGAACAACTCAAATATACCCAGACACACCCACACCCCCTCAATCCTTTGGCATGTGGAGTTAGATGCCTCACAAAGAATTAAAGACAGCATTCAAATGATCAACAGAAGTTACAGGTCATGCCGCTTCTGGTGAACTCACCTGCCCATAGAATGCCACGCGGTAGTACCGACCAAACAGCCGCTTCTCTGAATTTACCACCTCTGCAACTTTCAGATATGACCGGTGAATATCGTAGTAAAGATCGGATAATTTCTGAAACCATAAATCAAAGGGTTTCATGATGATGATGATGCGGACATCAAACATAAGGAGTTTCTACTTTTGCAAATAGGAAGCCACCAACCAATCTAAAGTAGGGTGTTGTAACTAAGATTTTGGAAACATACCTTGAAGTCTCTCTGCTTCTCGAAGACGGCAATGATGGGCTTGTTGACATCAGCGATGAGCTCGTATCTCTCAGACTTCCAGAGAAACTCCACGCACATGTACAGCTGCTCCACCAGGATGTTCTGCAGCACCCCCACCAAAGCAAGATCTCAAATGAGTGACATTGTAGTTCATCCCTGAAACTTAATTTCAAAACTGCTGCGTTGTCAATTTTTTTTCATTCTGGGATTTCTGTGTTCCCTAATCTCAGCAAGCGCTTCTGATGTCATCTGGATCACGCCCTTTCCCTCACTGCCAGCAGCTGATTAGTCCCTCAAACTTGCTTATTTAAACCTATGAAGAGCCTTCAGTTCTGCCTCGTTCTTTCCATTCTCACTGTCACGGATTTACCTCAAACCCCAGTTCACTTCCACCCCCGCATGAGTCAGAAGACTCTGAGTCTGAGTTCTCACTCCAACTGGTCCTATAGCATGCTCTCTGGTAATGGCCTGCTTTCTGAAATGTAGATCTGATCCTGAGAGCTCCCCTGCCCTAAACCTTCGTGGGAACTCCACTCTCTGACCTGTCCACGCTTGCTAGCATGGCATTCAAGGAGCCCCAGAATCAGACACCAGCCTCCCCTGCAGATCCTCTCTCTTGGCACCCTGCCTTTGACTTTGCACTGTGGCCGTATCAGACCGTCCACACCACTCTTAGGATACTTCCTCACCTTCCTACATTTGCCTGTTTTGTTTTTTATTTTCTCATTGACACCTTCCAGTCCTATTGAATGTTAAGACCCGGTGCCAAAGTCTGGAGAACTTTTATTTATGTCTCATCCATCTCCATCCCAACCACTTTTGCATAAAAACGTGTGAAATTAAACATGTTCCCTTTTAATTGTAGCCATATATGATGCCTAGGTTTATAGTCAGTGGGTCTCAGACTGGGGATCGCCTACTCTGAAGGAAGTTCGTCTTTCTTGAGATTCTGAACTCGTCGAGAGCCAGCATTATGTCTGATTCGTCTGCATCTCTCACCTTAACTTCCTGCCTCACATGTATGAGTGGTTTAATAAATGTTCAACTGAATCAGATTACATGCTGGCTAAAGCAAGTGAATAATGTTGTGGGAGTGTTTCCAACAATGTCTTTTAAGAAAAGATTTTTAAACATTATTTGAATTTGTTAATATAAATGTGTAGTTACATCCAATGTCTTTTTGCAATGTACATTAAATGAATGTAGAAGCATATGTAAAATTTCCTTAAAGTCCACCCCCAGATTTGTTTTCTGTATTCTTATTTTCAATCTATGCAATATTATGATTTTTAAAAATTAATTAATGGAATATTTTACTCACTTGAGGAGGGGGTGTTATTTTCCTCATTAGAACTGTTGCTAAGTTATTCCCAGTAGAAAGCTTATTTGTATTAGTAAAAAATAACCAAGCTTTACATACAAGGAGGTTTTCTGCAGAAACTAGTGTATCTCTCTGTTAAAATATATTTCTAAATAAACTTTCTAATGTATTTTAAAAAAGTAATGAACAGCTCACAAAAATTTCAGCATCCTTTACATTTACAAAAGGACTAGACATTTATCTTATAGAAGAGCTGATCATATGTTTGGGTTCATCTTAGAGAAGAAAAGTTTAGCTTAAATTTTCATTGAAAATTACGCTTTATCACAAGATCTGATATTAATTAATCTTAGCTTAATTTTAGCCTGCATTTCATTTTGCCTCAGTCATATTATAACTTCATTTTACTTCCGAATAGGATTTTCTCCTCCCTATTTAGTTTAATGTTACAAGTCAAAGCATCTTTTTACTAAATAACTGTATACTCCATTATGTTTCTCTCACCTCATTGTATGGCGTGTCTTGCATTCCCGAATCTTCTTTCATTGCTCCTTCTTCTTTAATATTTGGGGTAATGCTCAGAAAAGCCGGCCAGCCCATAGAGAACATACCTTGAGAGGAATAAATGCAACATTATCATTTGAGGCAGGTATTGCTAGGATTAGACAATGCCCTTCTGCATGACATTATGGGTGGCAGAATAATGCTCACGCACTCGACGAGATGGCTACGCTACGTCTGTTGGTAAATACTCTCTGCCAGGCAACCAGTGTCACCCTTTTACTGTTTTGTAGTGTTTTCAGGTGACACATTTTCTATAAGAAGCTGATGTGGGGCTGTGGGCAGACAACATGATTTGTAGGTTGATGTAGCTCCAATGTCTGGTTTAGTCAGCCTCTCCGAGCCTGTCTCTCCCATTTGTTAAACCAGAGGCATTAATATCTATCTCAAAGGGCAGTTGAAAGGATGGATATTGGAGAAAATACCTCGAATGGTCAGTGCGTTATAAAGATATTGTCCAATAATCACTCTCTTTTACTCCTTGGCATTATCTAGAAAACTTCTTAATTGTTTTTCAGCATCTTTGCTACCAAGATTTGAAAAAGGTCTGGCTCTGCAGATATATATGAAAACAGTTGATAATGGGTATGTTCCCTGAGGAGGGATTGGATCTGAATAATGGGGAGTATGAGTGGTTAGGAACACAGCCTGGAGTGACAGCCCGCTCTTGAACTTCGGGTCGCCACAAACTGACCGCGAGCTCCTGGGCAGGGTGCTTAACTTCTCTTGGTTTTCTCATTTGTAATCAGGCTGTGACAACAGCATCTGGCGCTTAGCCTTGCTATTGGTAACCAGCTGGGATGCTGCCCCAGTACAGAGCCTGGTCCAGCGCCCGATGTGGGCACGTGCTTTTGGAGTGACAGCTAAGGCTTCTGTGGGGAGTCTTCATTTTTAAGTATCAGCTCATTGGCTATGTAACTTAATCATCACCTCCAAATGTGCTAAAAATTATAATGATAATAATTATTGCAGTCTAATCCTTGCATTAAAAAGTCTACATTCCTACATCTCTACAGTGATATTCCTGCTGTAATTAAACATATATTAAAATACATGGGGATTGACTGGCAGGAAATGTCACGACAGACTTCTCACAGGGTGATGGTCATTATTAGAGCTCTGTTTTCTGGGGTCATCTGTATTTACCTGTATTATTATCATTCATACGTTGTATGAAGGGACAGTTTACTCCTCTGACTTAGAAACATTGTAACAAAAAGTATACCGAGCACTTCAAATATATGGATATGTATATATGCTAGTGCTTCATAAATGATCACATTCCTTAATTTAAAGTTTACTAAACAAATGCGTTCTTTTCTCTAAGGGTATGATATATTCTAATATTATTTCAGGTCTGAAAGTGGGTATTTAAAATGCTTTGAATATTAAAGTTCACAGAACATTTTGGGATATAAGTTTCCACAACTTCTCAAACGGACACCTAGTTTTATGGGGTTTCTCAAATTTTGTGTTTTAGCTAGATTTTGAAATAGTCTTTATGGAACGGTAAAGTATCTGGTAATGATAAAAAATAGATGGGGAAGGAGGGCATGTTCAATAGAACAATAATGATTTTGGTGACTTGCATATAAAAGAAAGGCTCCATGGGAAATTTGGAACTGAGGAGGAGGTCTCTGACTTCTGGTGTGGGCGTGAGCCGTGATGCTGGGCCTGGTCTCTTCTCCAAGGTCCTCAAACAAATGACCGCCCAGTCCCACAGTTCACTTCGGGCATTTGGTTCAAATGTCTTCTTTGCAAAATGCACTGAGATATTTAATATTTAAAAGAATGAGGGACCAATTATATTTCCAAAATACTCTAACTAAAGTCTATTTACCTTTTGTTTAGGTACTTTAATCTTGATATATAAAGATTTGTTTCTATTTTTTATACACTGACTTTCCCACAGCTTTTAGAAGTCTAAGTTGTGAAATAGATTGCAGTTCATAAACTTTGGGTTTGAGCAAACTTTTGCAAAAGAGAAGAGATTAAATGTGTTAACTATATTGCCAAATCTTTTTACAAAGAGCAATTATTTAGTTATCATTATAAAATATTTTTTATTAGATAATGAAGATAAAATATTTTGAATTACTGGAAATCAATATTATAAATTATTATATGTTATAAATTATCAGAATCAGTTATGTATTTGAAAAAGGAAATGGGACATGCTAATTATTAGTCCTGTATATGCACTTTAGTTGTATGTTTTCATTTTACATCCTTTTTTAAATAGTTTTATTACATTTCAAAATTAAAATAGACTTCTCTTGCAATTTTAAATAATCAATTTCAGAATAAAATTCCAAAGGCAGAAAAGCAGGCAAATTGGTAGCAAAATATGGCCATAACTCATAATAATATAGGATAAGATGAAGTTCTATTTCTGGAAACTTTTCAGTAACCTAAACTTCATAAAATTTGAAGAGGTGAGATTTCAGAATGCTAGGAACTTTGGAATTTTACAGAGTAAGTTATGTATGTCTGACACAGTTTTTGCTTCCAGGAATACAGTCAAGAGTTTCTTTGAAGTAAAATTTAAGCTGCGGCTTAATTTCCTCTGCACTGTTCCGCGGGGTCAAGGTGCTCAGTTAGACCACTCACTTCCGCCACCGGGACTTGTTAGTAATGGGCTGCTATCACAGGGGTGGGTATCCTCCGAGAGCAGGGACGGTGTGCAAATCTTTTCTGCTTTCCAGTAACCTATGGTAGTGCGAGACGAGGTTAGGACATTGCTACATGGTTGTGTTAATTCACGCTTACAAAACCACACATCATTAACCAATGAATCGCTCTCATTCAAACTAAGCAGCTGACAGCCTCGCTGTCCGTAAAATCAACATGATAACGGCATGAAAGAGAGAGTGAAAACTTCAGAGCACAATACAATTAGAAACATTTGTGACAGCCAATGTTGCTTAATAAAACAGAACAGATGAATGAAATCTAAAATTAATAAATGCATTTTCAGTTAGGTTTCAACACACGGATTTCCGGACTCTGCCTCCCTCCCCTGGCCACCTCACCCTTTCTTTTCAGGTACTCGGCAATGAGGGCGGCGATGTGGATGTAGCACATGGCAGCCTGTGGGGAAACAGAGACAGTGTCACTCCGCGGAAGGCACAGCGTGCCTTGAACTTTTAGCCTCCCTCCTGGGTGACAAGTGTCCCCTGTCGGCACATGTGGAAGAGCCCTTTCAATACCCAAACTGAGAATCTATTAGGTTTCCAAGTAGTTTTCAGGGGGATGAATCAGCTGGCCCGAAGAATCGTCCCATAGAATCATCTTCCTCCCTTAATGTCTAAGTTTCTCTCTCTCTCTGTCCTATAGACAGGGGTGGGCAGAAGCAGGTTTGCAGTTGTTCGTAATGAAAAAGACACGCAGGTTACGTCTGTGACAATGGCTGCATAGATTGTGTTTTGCGTACTCAAAGCTGTAAACCTCCTTCTGCACCCCCATGCCATATATGTGCATATATATATATATATATATAAACATATATTTATATATTTATAAATATATATTTAAATCCACAGTTCTCTTTTCTTGTGAAAACTGTAACATACAGCATCTGGACCTACCCTGGAAACAGCACAAGCTGCCTTCTCACTTTCCCTGGCCCCAGGAACAGTCTACACTTGGATACGTACTGTCTTTAAAGTGGTGGCCTTGCAAGGTGGCCCTTGGTTAAACAGTGTGACCTAGTGTATCGTGTCTGTTCCCCTCAACCAGATGACAGAGGCAACATCTCTTGTTCTCTAATGTCTCCTGTAAAGCCTTAAACCCTGCTGAACACACACTAGAACTTGGCTTGTTGAACACTTCTGCTTTTCCCTTTGAAGTTTTATGGAGGAACTTTCCCATTTTCAGGGCAGTCCAAGGGAAACAGAGTTTTGCATTCTTGTCCTCATCGAATGGCCACCATTGAGGCTCTGTTCCACCCCAGGGCCCCTCACGGGCGTTTAGGAGACCTTCAGGACTACCCGAGACAAGTTCATTTCTTCCCAAAGAGGGCATGTTTCTGAGAACAAAGCAGAAATTTCCTCTATGGTGTCTGGAAGCCATCTGTGAATTGTTGCTTATAAATCCACCCAGTGTTTAAATGGTCATAATGGATTTGTAACCTTCGCACAATGGACTCTCTTCCCTCACGTGGCTCTCGGGAGTGCTGCTTTCTCCATCACCTGTGCAGACTAGCTGCAGATGAGGACGGATCACCGTGGCCTGAGTTTACTCACTGAGGCAGTGAGCTTCCCCATCTACTCCCAATTACAGGGAACACAGCTTTAAACACAGACCCCTAACTTATATAAGTCTTAATTTCCAGACACACTTACAGCCATCCTCCTTAGGCTCAGGTTTGTAGAATTCAGCTTTGCATGGCATAACCTACAATCATCCCTATGGACTCGCCTTTATTTGATTTCATTTACACGGGGTCAGGCAGCACATTTAATGCATGCAATGTATAATTAGTCCATATCCAGATTAGTGGGAAAATACGAGAATGTTTTATATTCCTGCTGAAAATGAAAATCCCATTGCCCTGATAGAAAGGTCAATGCCGAAGGAGAATGACGGCCTTTGCCAATCACCTCGGACAGGTCTCCATTTCTTGCGTGAATCTTGGCCATGCTCTCCAGCCAGGTCCTCCGTAGCTCGGGAGTGCTTGCATAGGAGTTTGCCAGGCTGTACTGGAGATCCACCAGCATCTCGGGGTCCTTCTCATGCTCTTTCATCTGGGCCGTGGCCATCAAAACAGTCCTTATACGTTTGGTCAGATCTTTCACCTCTGCTGGGAAATTGCTGTTCTTTGGAACAGAGAGGGCTCGAGTCATTATCTGTTTAGCTTTCCGAAGTTAGGCTATTAATTATGGCTTGGCATCACAGTTTGGTGCATCCTATATATTGTTCATAAATATGCACATGCTTTATACCTGCATCCTCTGCATTGTGATTGTGGTTATACACATTCGAAATTAAGAATTGCAGTAGGTTCCATCTTTCGGTCTTGTATCCCACCTTCTTCTAGTAATAGTATCCTGATTGCCCTTTGAAATGCTATCCTCTCTGCCTCATGTTCATGTGATTTGAAGGGGTCTACTTCATTCCAAGGCACCAAGAGCGGGGCACATAATACTGGCCAAGCCAATCATATTCTTTGATCCCCCCAGGCCACAGTGATTGGATTAGGGATGGGCATACGACACAAGGTTGGATGAAAGAGATTCAGTTCTGGGACTTCAGTTGGTACTATGGGACAAGGTGCTTTTTCCACTCAGGGAATACTACCAGCATCCTTAGAATTTTTGAAAGAATGAACTCATGGGGAAAGCCTACCTGTAACTGGGATAAACAATGCAGGAATTTAAACTGAGAGGTAGGAAGATGGGCAAAAATAGACGGGGAGGAGGGCATCTGAAAACATTATTTTGATCCCTGGGTTTAGCCATGCCTGAAGCCAGGCTCTGTCCCTGGGCTTTTCAGTATCCTGACTAAAGGAAAGTCTTTTAAAAAAAGATTAAGATAAATTTGGCCAAGAATGGAATTATGAGAGAATCACTGGATTTCTGGATATTTGTGGTGTTTCTTTGTTACACACTATTCAACCACACATCTTGGAAATTCCGCTTAGCAGATTACATTCTGAAAGTGTTAGAACTGATTATCAGTTCAAACATGCAAACTTAATGTAAGGACTCAAAATCTCGATATACAAAATTTGTATCTTTTATTGACTTAGATATCTCACAAAATAATCCAGTTTAGTTTGTTCCCAATTATTTAAAAAGCCCGCAAAACATTTCTTACTTTCATTTGTTTGTCTCCATTAGCAAAATTATTGGTGATTGCCAGGGAATGTTGAAACCGAGAGCCTCCAATCCCAGCATCAGCTATCAACTGACTTACAGCCTTGATGAGCTGAAAGAGAAAAGACAAATGGAACCACAGAAATAAGTAACTCAGAAATAGGAGTTACAAAGAAATATGTTGGATTGGATGCATATATGGTTAATTTCTCCCTGTAGGCCCAATGAATGACATTGTTATGTATTAAATCTTTAGAAGGCCCATCCTGGGCTTTTCTTATAAACTTAAATACTTAAGGAAGGTTGCAAGAATCTTAGGATGCCTTGAAGAAAGAAATTAATGCATTTAGGATCTGGCGGGATTTGGCATCCTGGAGAAGCCGTGGTTTCTTGAGTCATGTACTCTGTACATTCTATTCCCTAGCCGAAGGAAGGAAAAGTCTAGGTGGAGTTATGGGCCTTGCTGATTTCTGCCCAGCTGCCTTCAGCCCATGAGTCAGAACTGAGTGTGATGGGCACCTTTAAGGGCGGAATCTGGCAGAGGCATTGGTGACTGGTTGCTCTGAAGACAGCAGGCTCTTATCAGCGCCGAAACAGGAGTGCTTGAACACAAACAGCATTACTGAAAATTAGCAGCACTTACTTGTAAGTGGGATCGGACAATTGATTTCTGCTTGTTAAATTCAAAATTCTTCCTCATGAAGAAGTAGAGGAGCGCTGATGCTTCTGTCTGAGTTGACCGTGACCTGTGGTTACAGCATTTTAGGACTTCATAGCAGAGCGCTCCACACAGGTCGGCAGGCCCTTGGAAGAACGCTGAAGGAAACTACGGAGAGGGAAATGCTGGTGAGGTCAGCTGCACTCCTTCGCTGTGCTCTGTCCTCTCTGGTATTTTACAATTCCTTAGAACGAAATCCTTCTTTCTGTTTTTAACCCAGTCTTTTCTTCTATTTGCAAGTGGAAGAGGATATACTATTATTGATTAAAATCTATGTTAATATTCCTCTTTTTTCCTAGACATAATGATTCTCTATGTTGTAAGTATTCCTTGCATAAATGAACAATGATAACCCAAGAGGGCCGAGTGAGAGCCTTGTAATGTTTTTTGTTTGCCCCACATTGTAAAGCCGCAGGGGCCCTCCAAGGTCATGGCTATAGCTACTTTCATATGAGAACTTCACTTGGCATGAAAGGACTTCACAGTTCATGGTGTGCATTTTCCCTAATTCTGACACTAACACTGAGAACTCAAAGAATTGGTGGCCAGATTTTAATTTCATTCCCTTTTGACATCCAACCAGATAGGCTGTCAAGGCTCTGAGGTTATGCAGAGACCATGAATCAAGGAATTTAATAAAACCAAATCATTTACTAAAACCAAACATGCCAGAATGAAAGAAAACATACCTTCCCTCCATACCAGAAGACGTAAGGATTCATGTGCATTGGTTATCACCCTTTCATTGGAGCTGGGGCACTCTTACCTTGCATACAAACAGTCTCAAGGAAGCAAACACGTGCTTCAGCGCTGCGGCTGACTGGTTGACTTGGAAAAAGAGCATGTAGGTGTCGAAGACTCGTTTCATCAGTGAATTCTGACATTCAGATTGCTGGAGTTGTCTCTGGAAAGTTAACACAGGAGTTATTTAGGAGGAGGGAAAGGACACCTGACTTCTCTCAAAGATATTTTTTGTGAATCTACATGGTAGTAGTGCAATTCTGGGTGATGGAAATAAAATGCTGAATAAGAAGAGAAGGTCTACGTTCCCGCTGAAGCTGACATAGCAGTGACTGAAAAAAATTACTAGATGAGAAAACAGAGTAGAATGGCATGTTTTGATGGAAAGTAATTGCTGTGGGGTAGGGGTATGCTTTAGACAGGGCAGTCAGGTGAGACCTCTCTAATAGAAGGTTGACGTGTGAGCTGAAGAATGTGCATGGGCAAATCTGGGGGTGCCGTCCAAGGGGGGAGACTTGAGTAGGGACAGGAGTTGGAAAGGAGCTTGTGACTTCAAGGTTGAGGAAAAAAGATCAGAATAGCCTGAGCACAAGAGTGGGCTGAGGTCCTGAGAGAGGCAGGAGACACGGTCACAGACAGGCAAGTCATCACGGGCATTTGTGAAGCCTATAAGAGGTATGAGCTTTGAGTGACATTTGCACTGAGCAATAAAAAATTAAAATGCGGTGATTGGTTTGTCTGCCACCATGCTGACCTTTCACCTGCAGGGCTTTCTTGGTGTGCTCATTCTGTTTGATGTAGATTTTATTCAACACATCCAGATTTTCATAGTTCAAATCTTAACATTTGTGAACTCATTAGGTGCAGCTAATGTCTTTAGTAGCTTTGCTGAGGTTTAATTGACATGCAATTTCTATAGTTAGCATTAAAAAAATTTTTATATAAATGGAACTATACAGTATATATTTTGTTTTGTTTGGTTTCTTTCACTGAGCATGACTGAACTGTATTGATTATATGAATATAACACCATTTTTTAAAGCCATTCATCTGGTGATATACATTTAGGTTGTTTCCAGAATTTAGTTAAAAATAAAGTTTTCATGAATATTTGTGCACAAAGGTTTGCATGGACAAATGATTTTATTTCCTCTGGGTAAATTCCTAGTATAGGGATGGTGGGTCACATGACTGATGTGATACATGTTTAATTTTTTACACCGACATACCATTTGCCACTGTGTTCATACCATTTTGCATTCCCCTTACTAGCGAATGAGAGTTCCAGTTTCTTCGTATCTTTGCCATAACTTGGTACAGTCAGTCTTTTTAACTTTAGCCATCCTAATAGTACTCAGTGGTGTGATTTCACTAACGATGTATCAATTGAGCAATAGTCAACTTCTGATAAAATCTGTATCTCATCTTTAACATGGTTTCCACTAACACATAGGTTGATTTACATAAGGTTAAATGATTTCATAAAATATTTTAATTCAGGTTCTTGACATCACATGACGTTTGTGCCTTGCATTTTGTCACACTGCAGAAGAGGTTGTGATCACACTCACGTGGTGAATCTGAGTGAAGAGAGACAGCAGGTCCAGAATGGTCAGGCAAACCTCTGTAGCTACATTGGCCTCTGTGTCCACATGGTGCACGATGTCTATTTCATTGGAATTGCCTAAAAGAACAGAGTAAAATGTGCATGGAGACATCTAAGGTACCTCTCTGTACCCTACAGTGGACTTTCTTTTGTTATTACATATTCAGTATTTACTGGTGCTTTAATGAATCATTTATTAAAATGCTTTTGTTTATTCAACTTCATTATGGGCTGAATCAAACACACCAGACAGAATACTCAGTGGATTCTATAGACTAAATATTTGTGTCTCCCTAAATTCATACATTGATGGGAATTCCAGTATGGTGCTCAGAGGTGAGCTCTTTGAGAGATCATTAGGTCACGACAGTGAAGCCCCATGAATGGGATTAGTCCGTTCTAAGAAGAGACACAAGAAAGATGGTCCCTCTCTCTCCCTCATGTAAGGACACAGCAAGAAGGCAGCCCCGCCAGCTGTAAACCAGGAGGCGAGTTCTCACCGTACATTAAATCTACTGGCACCTTGATCTTGGACTTCCCAGCCTCCAAAACTGTGAGAAATAAATGTTGTTTAAGTTACGCAGTCTACAGTGTCTTGTAGCAGCTTGAACTAAGACAGTGTGTGTTCCCTTTCACTATGTTCAGCTGTCCCAAGTGGTCTGACCAGAGTGGTCTACTTCTATCACTTCTTACATCTTTTCCACTAATTCAGTCATTGACAGATTCATATTTCTTCCATAGCTAGTCTGGGTCAAGTTTTAGCCTCCCAGGCTAAAAGACCAAATGTACAGTTTCAGAGGCCTATCTGCATTCATGGCCTCCTCAGAAAGGCATTAAATATATTTATAGGACACGACATATACCTTCACATGGCTCACTGTGGTCACGTGTCCACAATCACTAACATTTATATGATACAAAACTCTGGCTCTGTTTTTTCCTCACTCACAAGCTGAAGTACATGCATCACTGGATTCAAGATGTCACGCTTCCTCTTTCTAGGCCATGGAGAATGTTCCCCTCTTCCCACAGAGCAGCCACTATGTAACCCGACTGAGAGAGGACTGCATAACCCTCAGAATGCCAGAGGCCACGCTTTCACAGGAGCCACACTAAGCCACGATACTGAGAGTTTCCCCCTTCTTTCCTCGTAAGAACACTACACAGTCTAAGCACATCGTGGTGAGCCCCTCGCTAAGAACACCCCCTGGGCTGCAGCAAGCCTGGAAAACCGTGGCCTCAGTGGCCATTTCTGAAACATTATAATGCATTCCATGCCCTGCAGCTGTCTAGAGAAAAAGTGATAACCATTTGTTCCTATTATTTCTGATTTACTTACTGGTCATGGTGCTGTCTAACATCTGTAAGAGTTTGGGGTTGGAAAGTGCATTTTTGCCTCGAATTATAGGTAAAGTTTGTGATCTGTGCTGCTTGTGCCCTTCGTGACTGGGATTGGTGTTCATCCTGAAAATGAAATGGGAAGAAGGGTTAAAGTAACAGGGGTGTGATATCCAAATGTTCATTCAAGTACTCTAGATTGAGGCAAGTATAAAACTGTTTTTCGAATTGAGACTCCTTATTGAAAATATTAAAATGGACATAATAAAAGGGACTTTAAAAATCCTTTTGAAGAACTTTTATTTAAGCCAAAAGAAAGGTTCTGAAAGATAAGCAATACTGAAAGATAATAGAAGAGTAATAGTGAATTTAAATCTGCATAAGCATATTCGTTAGTATTTAATGAATCATGGGATTCTATGGGTGTGAGGCCAGCTATTGGTAGATCAGGAAGGCAGAGTGGTGGACATTAAAAATGTATTACAGTGCTGGATAGCTCCATTGTGTGAAATTATTTTTAGGAGGCAAAATGTCAAAATGTAAAATTTAGTCTAAAACAACTCTTGCTCTCCTAGATGTTAATATTTGGAAATTCTTCATGCTTTGTCTTTCCATTTGAGGCTTGTGGGATCAAGGATTCCACTGGATCTGTGTGGAGCAGAGAGAGCTGGGGCCCTCTGAGGGGCGCCTTCCCCAGGGCAATGACCATGACCTGCAATGGCTCTTACTCAAAGCCTCCTTGGCACTTCCAACTAGGGGAATGAGCCAGTGGTAGTGTGGTAGTAGGAATACTTCCCATTCTTGTCTGTGACTTAGACTACCATTTGGCCAAGGTAACAGAACATGCCATTGAGGATGGCAGACAATAGGAGGTACCCTAAAGGGTCAGGCCTGAAAAAGAGGCCATGGTTTTCTCTGTGTCGTACTCCTCAAATACTCTGATGAACTGGGGTCCCCAGAGATCTGACTTTGGCTTTCAGTGACCAGGGGCATCTGAGTCATTCCTGAAGCTACAGGGAATCATGGGATCTGGGAGGGAGGGCTTAGACCTTTGGGACTGGATTATTTCCAGGTTTTGAGTTCACTTCAGTGTTGAACTCCTGGAGAGCAAGCCCCGGTTTCTAGGAGGGGAGGGGCAGAAATGGTCAGGATATGTCCAGATGGTTTAGAAAGGAGCCACCTAACATGTACAGAACTGCAGTGACCTCAGGTAGGTTATTATTATCATTAAATGCAAAAAGCAATTGTTGATAGTCCTCTGTTTTCTCACCACTATGAAAACACCACCATTACACTTTTTCCTTTACTTTCTCACAAAGGGGCAATTTCAAGGGATCCTCATAGACAGAGAGGCAAAATTTGTTGGCTCTAAAGCACTTTAATATTTCTTTCTAAAACTCTTTCTAAAATATAGACATTTCAAAATATTATATATTATTATACCTTTGGGAAGAATAAATCAAACTGGAAAAAGTTTTAGCAAAGACTTCTTATTCAGCAGACCCAGAGGAGCTTTAAGGTAGGATTCCAGGCCAAATGTTTCCCATAAAATAGGTTAATGAATATCCTACATGCTAGTGGAATCTGTCTAATGACAAGGAAACTAAAATGAGCTTATGTGGCCATCCACGCTTCCTCATTACCTGTTACCCTTTAAAAAGCAAATTCAGCTCTAAGAACACCGTTAAAACACTAAAATTACTAAAAATAATAGGGATATGTGACTTCACATGTTACTCTGTCACTAGGAGATTAGCAAACATGAAATGAGGCATTTATTGGAAGTATGCCTTTTCAGGTTCAATTAAATTAAGATAGTTATTAACCCTTATTCTACACGAGGCATTGTGCTCTTGGTACATGTAAATAAGTGATAGTCTTTGCCTCTTAAGTTTTTATAATTAGTGGGGAGATAAGGAGGTACCCAAGAAGTTTCTTCAGAGAAACACAGTTGAATTCTGCATTTGGTTTGAAATATATATACGCACCTACATGCACATGCATGTGTATCCACACCCCACAGATACATGCATAGACACACACAAACATGTATGCACAATATAATTTTAAATATCAAGCAAATGTGGCATTACCATTGTGACAAGAGGCCTGAGGTCTGGCAGGAAGGATTCGACCCTTTGAGAGTTCCGTTGTTCTGGGTAGACTGCACAAACTTAAATGCAGCAGCAATTTTTCTGCAAGAAAAACAGGTGTTTTCATCATAGCTCAGTATTTGTATTTTATATCTAAAGAAAGAATGGTAACTGCAAATTCACATGCTCTGAAAAAGAAAATCCCATTTCCTTCCGGAAATGGGGAACCGGGGCTCAGTGGCAGCGCTGAGGGCTGTGCTGTGGTGCACGAGAAAAGAATGGGTTAAATAACGAGATGAAAATATAGACATTTTAAAATTATATGTTATTATACCTTTGGGAAGCATAAATCAAACTGGGAAAAGGTTTAGCAGAGGCTTCTGGTTTAGCAGACCCAGAGGAGCTTTAAGGTAGGATTCCAGGCTACACAGAGTGATTCCAGATTAATTTTTCTTTTTTGTTTATTTGAAATATTTTCTTAAATTGGTATCTTCCAAGTTTTACCATGATATAGGTAGATACATTTGTTCAAAGATATCTGAAAGGTGGTTTCCTCTTAGAAATGTGTGTTTTGTGGTTTTCTACCTCTACAGCTTCATGGGCAACTGTCAAACTTCTAATGTGAGGTCAACCTTATCATCTTTATTTGCATTTTAGGATTTCTATCATATAAGTCTAACTTGATGCATTAATATATGTCAATTCTTTCTGAAAAACCAGGCTAACCAATTGGAAATTAAAATTATTACCTTATTATATTGCGTTTTCCTAGGTACCTGAAACTTTGAAGACAAACTCTAGAAAGGAAAAAAAGCCACATTTAAATTATTTGCATTTTTATTTATGCAAACTGTTCATTTAAATACATTAAAAGAAAAATATTAAATTTTCTTTAAATATTTTATGTATCATTACTGATAGATCATTCAGCATATGGGTACTTAAAATGCAGAATGGTATAATGAACTACTTAGAAGGTTCCAGAAAAAGAAAGTGTTAAGTAATCAAGACCCTAACTTACTCCAAGATGCTGAAGAAGTCGGACAGCTCCGGACTGGGCGCTCTTTGCCAGTATGCAATGAGAGTCTCTGAAAGGAAACACCATATAGTGTGACACTCTTTGAAGTTCAAGGTGTTATTCTTTTTAAAAAGTTTACTTTTAAAGAGCTCTCTTTACCCTCTGAAATATTCTTTATAATGTGAAGAAAGCACATAAGAAGACTCCTGGTTTCTGCTTGATCTAACTTGTCAAATCGAAGTGTTGAGCCTATCAAAGACAAGGGTCTTGGGATCTAGGAATCAAAGAACCAATAAGGATTGAGTAGAGTACAAGATTTCTGAGTCCTAGTGTGCTGAGCAGGACTGGGGGGGAAGTCCTACCTTTTCACAGTTGTCTGTCTTCTCACTGCTCTTCTCATTGGTACTTGGGTTGGAGTCAAGACTTGCTAAGGATGCTCTGGAATCAGCATGGTTTACTGTAGAAATAGCTATTGATGAAAATGCTGTAAACACAAGCCACAGCACACAGATGATAATGAGATGTATGGGCACAGATGCACAAAAAGCTAAAATGATGAACCAAAAAGATGTTGACCCTTTAGCAGTGTTTTGAAAGCTTGACATAATGGAGTCTGGGATTGGCATGAGAGAGTGTCATTACAATGGCCATACCAGCATTAAGGATTTACAAAAATTTAGACCATGATAAATGGAGATACAGTAAAGCTTGTTTCTTTGATGTCTTAAAAAGCTTTTTAAAATAGTTTCTGTTTTAAAAATGCTTTAATAAAAGTTTATAGGGATACTTTTGAGAAAAAAGCTTTCAGTTTTTGACAGCTTATAAGAAATCAAGATGAAATTGTCAAAATAGTTCTTTAAATATTCTTTGAAGTTGAAGGGTTATTTTATCTTAGAAGGCTGTATGCAGAGAAAACTTAAATGTTGTTTCCAGAATGAAGCACAACTTGATAACATCTGAGTGGATTACTCCTTGAGCCAAATAAAAATGAAATCTAAGGAGAAGAGGAAGTCATTGGATGGCATTCCAAAATGTAAAAAGACTCTGCAGCTACATAAATATAGTACACCTCTCCATATAAGTGGTGTGTAATGGATTACGGACTGGGTGAAAAGCACAATCATATACAATGTAAACACGGATGACTGTTAAACACAAGTGTCCTCAGAAGGTCTCAGGTACCTGCTATGGAATTTAAAACATCTTTAGAAAATGACGTGTCCACAGAGTTTGCATGCTTCATAGCTGACTGGCTGTGAAGGCCTCCGTTGGGGCTCAGGTCATCTCTAGACCCCTGTGTGCAAAGCACAGAAGAAATGAATAGGGATCATCATATTTCAACATTGTAAATCCACAAATGCCTTCTTCACTGTGTTTTCATTTAGATGATATTTCATTTGATCTTTTATATTCCAGCAAAGGTCTTCTGCCAATGCACGCAATAATAATGAATATAGTCAAAACCAAACTTTGGGCCACAGTTTGATTTTGTCTGTGATTTAATAAATTTTTACAATGTAGTGTAAACTATCTTTTAGGCATAGACTAAATGACTGAAATGGTTATATTCATGGTTTACATTATAGATTATGTATAATTTTTATCATGGGATATCTTATGTGTATTACTATTACTAAAAACTAGATTCTAAATATTTACTATGTACTAGTTTCTATGATAAGTTGTTTTCTATTACACAATTTAATCCTCATAAGAAACCTGTGATGGAGGTATTTTTATCCCATTTTATAAATAAGAAATTAGGTGCTTGAAGAAGTTGGATAATTGACCTAATATCACAGTTAGTAACTGATACTTCTGGGATTTGAACAAGGTCCAAAAAGAAGTTCCTCAGGCACAGCACCTAACTTCCAGATGGTAATATCTTGTATAGCTGCTGCTTTCAGCAGTGCACTGATGCATCTGGGATTTGAACACAGGTAACAGATCCCAAGGTTTGTTGTATAGTCACTATGATGGCTCAGTGGAGAAGGGTGACAAACAGGCCACTCCTGGGCTGTGGCTTGGCTATATGACAACCAGGTGGCCATGAAGCTGATACAGAAAGTGGGAAATGGGTCCACTGAGGATGGGGCTGTGGATGCAACTGAGGAACCTGGCAGAAGCTGGAGAGAACTGGAAAATGATGCAGAAGACAGAGGAGCATGAAAACATAAAGTGCTGGAGATGGGCCAGGTAGAAGGCTTCAGTGACCAGTCTACCGACACTTCAGTGACCAATCTAGTGGCACTGATAGGAATGTCTCAGAAATATCTTGCAAGAAGTGCTATTTAATCCTTAGTTGCTCACATTTGGGTGGAAGTGGTATCCAGACAAAAATATACAGAAGGCCACATTTTTTATTTATATAGACATTGGAAATAGTATGCAAACTTGCCTGGTTTGACGTATTGGCAGTGAAAGGATACAGGTCCTTCAGGTAAATCCTTGGCATGTTGTCCAGAAGCATGCCGTACAGGGGCATGTACAAACTTGCTACCTGGGCCTGCTTTCTCTGGGTGAGCAGGGAGCCAAAAGAAATGACACGCATGAACATCGATGGGCTCCTAGGTTTGATTACACATTTAATGCAGTGTGCCATTAAGTGGTGTTTAGGGAAGGGAGATAGGAAGGCCACTTACTGGGTCTCTGTATCGATCATCAAATGAATGCTTGGCCATTAGATTTTTTAGGACAGCTAAAGCTAAGTGCCTGATATCTTGGTCTTCCTGCAGAGCAAAACCGACTTCTCGGAGCAGAATCCCAATTAAGAAGTGCTTGCGGCAAAATTCATTTGTGACAGAATATTCGGGCATATCTTTGTGAGGCAAGTAAAGAGATCATGTCATTGAAAAGCAAATGATCACTTTACAATCAAGACATATTTATCAAACAACTGTCAACGGCTCTCACTACCAGGATTTGGTGATACAGTCTTGCCACAGAGACGAGAAATACGAGAGAGGAACATTCAGTAAGAGAGGGGGCTATTGTGTGCTAATACAAATGATGCATGATGTCCAATATCAAGTTCCACAAAAGTGGCATATCTACAGTGTTAGAGTTGAGAAGAGAAAAACCTATTTTCTGTCTGAGGGAGTCAGAAAATGTTCAACTGGAAGTGTAGTATGTTGAAAGGGGCCATTGAGGATCCTTAAGAATTGGAGGTGCAGAGTTGTGGGAACAGCTGGAGGCAGTGGGGGAGGAAGAAGACCCTGGGAGGAGAAGACACAGATTTTAATTGGTAGGTACGAGGGGAACACAGTGTGGAGCACAGTAAGCACAGCACCCAAAAGAGGAATGATGAGAATTCAGATTTGAGCCACAGATTAGGGACAGATGATGAGAACCTTCAGTACAAATTCCTTAGCTGGCATTTTGGTTTCTCTGCTATTTGTGCATCTGTAGAAATTCTATTTGCATTTCTATAGGAGATGGTAAGTCACTAAGGGCTTTGAGATCAGTGGCCCAATCAAACCTGTGCTTTATTGATTTACTCATACGGCGGCTGGCGGCTGGATGTAATGAGATAGGCTGTGGAAGACATGGGGTGAGGCATGTCATACAAGAGGCTGTAGCAGGAGTGGAGGGAGGGAGGTACTAGAGGGCCTGTGTTCGTAGGACTGAAGTCGGAGAAGTGATATCAGCAGGACAAGTTGTCTGACGAGGGTGAAGGAGCAAGGAGAGAGGAAAACCAAGGGTGGCTTCAAAATGTTGAGCCTGAATTACCAAGAAAGAAGTGTGAAAGTTTCCAGGAGTAACTGCCCAATGTGTCTCAATGTAACTATTAATTACAGAACTAGCGCCCACTCATGGAACACGTACTGTGTGCCAACACCAGACTAAGTGCTTTATAAGCATTCCCTTGCTTAATTTTCGGGACAACTGGTAAGGTAGTTATGATTACTATAATGAACCACTGGAACATTCCAGTTATATTTAATTATAAATTTATATGGTATTAATAATCTCAATCTTGAAAAAACAACCCAAACTAGGTTGTGGGTTATTGAAAGAAATGTATAAATCTGGTTACATGGAACAAGCATGCTATTCTTTACAGTTGGGAATTTTATTTATCATATACTCTAAAGGAATTTCAGGTACTTTGGGAAATTAAAAAGAATTAAACTCTAGAAAATAAAGCATGAAAGAATTCAAGTTGAGGAATCATTTAATTATCTGTGACTAGAGAAACATCCAGACAATTTTTTGCTTATTTTGACTATATGGTATTAAATATATAGCTATTTATTAGCATTTGGAAACTAGAAATTTGTAATATCTGTACTCATCCATGTTATTGGACTGTGATGCGGTTATTGATGCTTAGGTAAGTATCACATAAAATTTCATTATTACCTGATGCATGTAATTCTTGAGTTGATTCTGAAGGTGTCAAAGGATCTAGATTTAATATAAACAAACAAAGTTCAGATATATCTATACTTAGATTCACACTATGTTTATTAACTATGTATAATGTATACTGCAAAATTAAAATCTATTGTTCTAAAATGTGAATCGCCACCTCACACCAGTCAGAATGGCCATTATCAACAAAGCAATGATAACTGTTGGAGGGGATGTGGAGAAAAGGGAACCCTACTGCACTGTTGGTGGGAATGCAGACTGGTGCAGCCACTGTGGAAAACAGTATGGAACTTCCTCAGAAAAATGAAAATGGAACTGCCGTTCGACCCAGCAATTCCACTACTGGGTTTATACCCTAAGAATCCTGAAAAACCAATTCAAAAGAACCTTTGCA
>PVJI01018203.1:0-33894 GCA_004026765.1 Micronycteris hirsuta | reverse complement strand
GGGGGGAAGATAACTATCATAATTCAGTGAGAACTGGAATCATTGTGAGGCAAAATCATATAGTAGGAGCTGGCAATGGGAGGACATAACTCACATAGTTGGGGTTAAGGGGAATTCAGGAGCAGAAAAAAAAAGTACCTCAACATTCTTTTATCTCTCAATTTCCACTCTCCTTTTGATGTCTCCTATTAGCCAAGTCCAACCACTGGCCATCAGCAGAACCTGGGTGATGCAACCAAAGAGGTCAGTTTCTAGGGACTTGGCATAACAGAGAAGGGTGGAGAAATGATGGTAAGCCGTAAAATAAGAATATCATGCAGAGTTTATTGTTTATGCCGCTCAGCCTCCATGCTTATCCTTCGTTCAGAGGAAACTGTCAAACACTAGTACAGAGGACATAGAGGTCACACACATAGAGGTCAACCATCCTGCAACAGGGCTGACATCAATTCAGTATAACTTCCAACTGAAACTGTAATTGTAACTTAGCATACTTTATATGTACTAGCAAGGAAACAACAATGTCTAAGAGAATATGTACAGCAGCTGCACTCATTACCTTTATAGCTAGGCAGGAAGGTCTTTTAATTTCCATTCAATGTATCTTTAGCTTCTACCAGCACTTTATTTGGTTGAAACTCTTTATCTGGTAGGTTGGCCAGATAAATCTTTCCATACAAATTTGAGTCCTTACTGATTCTGACTTTATCATATTGCTTTCTTTTCTATTGATGTTTATTATTGAGTGTGTGAGTTTAGAGATACTCTGGACATGGTTTCCTGAATCCATTATGTCATGCCAACCAAATTTCCCCTCAGTAATCAGGAATAAAAACTATAGACAGTAGATAGTTGCTTTCTATGCCTATTGGTTCACTAGTCTAAGAAGACCTGATTGGTCAGTAGGACATCTCATCTTCCAATTTAGCAGAATTATAGCTTTGTTCCATGAAGGAAGTCTGTCTCCCTTGAGAACTAGGACCAATGGCAGAAATAGGCAGAGAAAATTTCCTAAATGAACAATTACATGTATAGTGAGATAACATCTACCGTGTCTATCTCTTTAGGTTCTTAGCTATAAATTCTGGCTCTTGAGGAAGTTGTACCACGTATCGGTCACTGGCTTAAAGTGTACATTACCACTTGTGGGCAGTACCCAATGCACAAGGTGTTTACCTCCCAGGAGTCACTGTACACGAGCCTTCATATGATTCTCTGTCATATGACTAACTGGCAGCATTGCTTATATCACAGTGTGAGTCTTCAGGAGAGGCCTTTCTTGCTCTGAGCCTTGCTCAAAAAGGTTTTCATGTTACTCAACACATTAATTTGAGATTCACAACCAAATGTAGCCAGTGGGGCCTTCCAAGCCCAGAGAGATCCACCAGACATTGCACATCATTTTATATGAACAAATGAAGGTAAAGAAATTTGTATTTCATTTCAGAGGGAATACTGCAACATGGCCTTAAACCATTTACTCCTAGAAATGTCACCAATGTGGAAGGTCTTGGTGGGGTTGCTTATATCTCACTGTATGGTATGTGTGCCTTTAATAAAAGAATCTAGGGACATGTAACTTCTAGCTTATTGGATATAATTAACACACCTTCTCTATAAAAACAATTGTACTGTTTTCTGGGGTACCAAAGTATCTGAGTTTGCTCTGGGTTATGACAGAAAGAAGGGCAGAGACATAATCTTGAAGTAAGACAATGAAGACTAATTGCTTTCATGTTCAGTTGAAAGGGCATTGTTCTGGCTTCTCTGTATTTAAAATTGAGGGGGAAATGGCCACCTAATTTATTGTAAGCTAAACAAGAACATTTAGAAAGTAAAATGGAATACTTCTAGTAATAGAATTGTCCAAGGAAAAATGGGTTACTTGATCCTAACTTACAAGATTTTATATACAGCACAAGTTCGCTTCGATTCAGATCATTCTCTAGCATTCAGAATGACTGCGCTAAAACATTACCTGTTTCACATCATTAGACTATATTCTTACATTGAAATACATTTTTAATTTTCAATCTGTTTCATAGCATCAACAACGATTGAATTTACCTTTTAAAATATTTACTTTTTTAATGATAATTAACCAAGCCAGTATTTTCTTGATTTTGCGGTTGTACCAGAAATGTGATAAATACAAACTGTAGTAAAAGTAAGCATTCATCCATCTTTGCCTAATAATTCTCAACTTCGGTGATGTGCAGATGTTTGTACATGCATAATAGTTCTGATTTCTTTGGCTAAACTCCCAGTTTTATAGTTCATCATTTCGTTCAGTTCCCTGCTACATGAATGTACTACAGCATCTCGGCAATATTACAATCAACTTCCAAATACTCCCCATGTATATTAGGAACCATTTCATTGAAATTCAGACCAAAACAGAATGCAATTTACTTTTGCTTAATAATAAGGGATCATCTGGCATTAGCTTGGTTCCTGTGATAGAGCTTAATAAAACATTTGATGAAATCTTGATTAGGCCACAAAAAGCATGATATTTGAGAAACATCAAGTGTGATTTGAGTTTTTATATAACTCTAACCCTAATGTCCCTTGTGCTGAATAAAATAATCAGTTTAAAAGTATGTACACTAATGATGTGCTTGTCATGAAAACAGAGCGTACAATCCCTTCATCAGTGTGAAAGGGGAATACGATTGATTTAATTCAATGCTGATTTCTAAATATTTTTGTGATGGAATGCTTTTGAAAGCTCTGGTATATTTGAAATGATCTTTTGTGTCTAATTTGTACAGTCCATGGATGACAAGCAAGGTTTTACCCTCAGTGGCTTTGTTTTTCTTTATTTTCAGTTTGAGAAGTTTTAAAGACATGTAGATAATTAGATGCACAGAGATGAAGCCAGTCTGTGTTGCAAAAGGTAATAACCTCAATACTTATGTGCCTTTTTAAAAACTTGATTTCTTCTTCTACTAGTAACAGAGCCATTTACAGCTGGGCTTTTAGTTACAAAGAATATTGTTGCCTCAGAAATTTATGTATCTTTGCTTCTTTTCAATTACATTTTTTAAAAATGACAGTCTGACTATGTGTGAGCATGCTTGTACGTGGGTGATTGTGCTTGTAAGTGAAGGGGTATATATGGAATACGAGAGAGTGAGTGGGTGTGAGTGTATATTTGTTGGAAGAGGAGAATGTGTGATCGTGTTAGATTGACTGGGATATAGTGATCAGTGGGAGTAATAAGTATGTAATGAATTCACAAAACAAATGAGAAATTTGTATTTATAGAATATCATTTTTTGAAAAGATGCTCAATGAGATTTTATTTTTTGTAGGAAGTATTTTCTACTGAATAATAAAGTCAATCATGATGACTTTATAGAGAAACAATAGCTATTCTATCAAGCTTTATATTTTGATAAAGTTATAGTTTAATTACTGCTTAATAATTGCTTGAGAATAAATTGCACTCATAAAGATTTAGTGATATGAGCAGAAAATAAAAGGGTCATGAGATTATCAGTCAATTAGCTAATTTCTTCAAGACCTAACTACAATGTGCCAAAAATGTTCCATGAAAAATCTGGGATTTTTCTAGTGTTTTGTACTCAGACAACTCTGTTGAATATTTAAAATATTATAGAAAAATATCTCTTTAATTTAGTGTCATAAAATATGATAGAAGAAACTGGATCTAAGTCAGACAATATAAGAAGGATAAAAATAAAGTGGTCCACAAATAAATGCCTAGTTTAACAAGAAACTCTTTATCAAATAATATAATAAAGTATATTCATTCAGCTCTGCATTGTGGATAAAATCCTTGAATGGAGTAGATGCATCTTCAGAATGAAGACTCCAGAGAGAAAGGAGTCATGGGAACACACGGAAACATTCATGAATTGCTGATGGCAGGTCACGTGAAGCTGGCCCTCCATATTTGATCATAAAAGCTTATTTTCAAATGAATACCTCTTTTCATTTGAATTAGTATTATTCATGTATTATAAACAGCAGCATATTCTTTTCTTTTGTATAGTTTTACAAAACTATATTTAGTTATATAACTATATATATAGTTTTACAAACTATTGGCACCTTAACAACATACTATGTCCAGGAACACAAGATGCCTCTCCATTTATTCAGGTTTTTGTCTATGTTTTTCAGCAAAGTTTCATAGTTACCCTCTTTAGGTCCTGCACATTTATTATTAGCTTTCCTTAGATGATAGCTTTTGCTGCTGTTGTGAATAGATCCCTTCCATTCATTTGGTTTTTTTGGATTGATTATTTCTGTTGTATAGAACTCTTACACTTATTTCATTTGTTTGTTTAGTTGGTTGGTTGACTTTGTGTTCAGCTACCGTACATTTTTATCCTTATTATCTTATTAGAACTATATTTTTAAATGTATTTCCTTATACTTCAATAATTTTAGCAAATAATTATAATTATATCTATAGATTGATGCCTTTTTCAAAAAGTAAGTGAAAAAACTTAGACTAGTTTTCTGGCCCCCAAAACAGAGCTCTTTCCATAGTAAAATTCTGTTTCTTAGCAATATAAGTTGATTTAACATCCTATTCTTTCATTAAAAATAATATCCAACCCAAAGAAAAGCCAGTTCCTGTCCAAGGAGAAGCTGCACTTGCCAGAGCTATGAAGACAGGGTTTAATACTGCAGCGGCACTGGAGAACACAGCCGGTGCTCAGAGGGAGTGGAAACCGTGGTTCAGCAGTCTGTTCCCCCACCAGACACAGGAATCATTTTCCCATCTACTGTAAGTATTGGACGCTGAAAACTCACAGCTGAGTCACTCTCACTCTCTAAGAACTGACCTCCACTGAAGGGAAATGGTTTGCTTACAATTATGTTACCACCCTAAAGAAAGCCAGCATCCCACAGCTGGTCAGTGTAGGAGCCCCATAGTCCCATAGGCAGGGACCCCTTACCTAAATTAGAAAAGCTCTAAAAGTTTAGCAATATGTATTGTTGATGAATAAAGATGCAATCCCATAAAAATAAAATAAAATAACAAAATAAAATTAATAAAATAAAGTAAAATAACCTTCCAGATTCAAAGCTCCTAAGAATGAACTGAGGTCTCTGTTGTACCTGTCAGAGAACCCAACTTCTTCCTCCGCTTTATCTTGTTTACTTTACTCTCTGATATATGTATCCTCAGAAGTGCAAGAAAACGGCAAACTTACTGTAATGAGATATGTTGGCATGAAAACCCAAATGTAGATATTTGTAAATTATTAGGAGTAAGAATCACAGTAATTTTATTGCTTCCATGATAAATCCATTCAGGGATGGTGTAAACCCTGTGTACACCCACTGATGCAGAGATGAAATATCCATGATTCTATGAAAATATTAATTTGACTTTTGCCAGAACTGAAAGAGGTTGTCCTCTTTGCATTACCATATTTTGAGTATTATTTATTGGTCATGCAGACATACCTCTAAGTCATTACAGAATATTGAAAATTTTCAATGTACTACTGATGATTCAATTTGAAAATAAATACATGCTCACAAATAGAGTCATAGTGCTGTGGACAGGATTGTGTCCCTTCCAATTCCTTAGCTGAAGCCCCGAACCACAATGGATGATGGTATTTGGGGATAGGGCAGTGGGGGAATAATTAAGTTTAGATAAGGTCGTGATGAGATTGTGCTCTTACAAGAAGAGACACCGGAAAGCTGGATGTCTCTCTCTCACTTTATACACATGCACGGAGGGAAGGCCACGCACTTCTGGACCTAGGGGTTGTTGTTTGCTTGAGGGAAAGTCAGACAGATGATGTAACAACCTTCCTTATTTAAGGTTTGCTTTGTTGCAAAGGAATAAGATTACAAAAATCGCTAAAGCCCTTAAAGAGTATCTTACCCATAGAGCACCAAGATGACATTAAATATGCAGTTGCTATAAAAATTTCAATAACAACAATAATCTACTCTTTCATAATTAATTTGAATAAAATATGTCATTATCACTCAGCAATTAAAATTTTAAATGGGAATTGATTTTTTCCCCTAATTTTCTCACTTCCTCCACTTCTTGCCTTCCAAATCTGCTTCAGGCAGCATTGTTATCATAAATTTTAAATATTATATTGCATTGATAGATATTATATTAATATACAATGAACTTATAAGGGACAGAGAGAGATATGACATCCTAAATATTTTTTTTAAATCTCTGAGATTCATTATGAGTTTTCAGCTGTGCTTATTATACTTTCTCCAATGAGAGGGTTTGTTTTTAGAGGGAGGGGTTTGGCAGAATTTATTAGAAGCAGAATATATCCATAACCTAATTAAAATTATTTTTATCCATTTTTTTCCTTATTTCCTCTTCTTTTGTTTAGGCCCAGGATCCCTGGCTTTTTGCCTGGCAACAAAAACCAATGTAGACAATATACTCTCCTCATTCTTTCAGTCATAATCCAGTAATTAATTAATTTAAGTTGTGAAAATTTTGCCACAGTTATCAGTGCTACTGTTTTTGGAACTATGGAAGCAGGCAGCAACAACCAACTAATTATTAGAGCTTCATAAACTATGAAGGTGATGATCCCAGTAGCTGGTTTTGATCCCCTTTATTTAAAGAATTCTTCCTATCCCTATAGTCAAGCTAAAAATTAATTATTCTCATCTGATAGAGGATGGTGGAATAAACAGTCAGCACATCATTCACCAATATTTAGTTTGAAAGCCTTTTATAGTTTGTGAATGAGTTTTTAATATTGATATTAGTTACTATTTTATATTTTGAAGCAAAAATAGGTTACTAGAGTGAATTCAGCAGAATTTATTCCTATTTCTTTTAAATGTGAGTATGATGCTAACATCAATGGATGGATCTGGATGGTATTATGCTGAGTGAAATAAGTCAAGCAGGAAAAGACAAATATGGCATGGTTTCATTTATATGGAGAATCTAAACAAATAAGCAAAAACAAGAACAAAGCAAACACAAGTGCAATGCGATTTCACTCACGTGTGGAGTCTAATGAAGAAACTGAATAACAAGCAAAATAGAGACAGACTCATAGATGAAGAACAGGATGACAGCTAAGGGAGGGTAAGTTTAGGGGTGGATGGATTGAGCAAAAAGGAAAAGGGACTGATGGACATGGACAACAGTGTGGTGATTGCAGGGAAGAAGAAGATGTAAGAGGTCTAAATGTTAATGGAAAAATGTAATAATGTATATAAATATATTATTATAAATAATAGTGGATTAACAATGGTCTGAGATTGGCAGTGAAAACAGACAAAAATGCTGACCTTTTTTTGATCTTTGACTCGTGAATCACAAAAAGTGGCTGAAAAAAATATTTTTACTTGAGATTGGTGTAAGGGAAATGCTGTTGGAGACAGAAGGGTTTCTGTCAGAGGGGCTTCTGTCAGAAATCCCAAGTGATCTCCTATGTCACAGGAAAGAAATCTGTTCCAGAGACTATTGACACCGCTGAGAGGAGGTGTGGTGAGATGATATTGCTCTAAAATGAGGTGAAGCTATTAGGCTTAGATAGAAATAAAAGTACAAAAGTAGTCAATTACTTTGAGAATCAGTTGCTTCAATGGTTAAGACTTAACCACTATAGGAATTTCTAAATTAAAAAGTTATTTTATCATGAGTTGCCTCCCAAATTTTAATATCTATAAATATCATAGTACTCTATTGTTTTGTAAAACTGGCAGGTATATGGTCCTGCTTGAATTTTACTGCTTCAAAACATCTGAGAATACCGTGTTTAAAACCAAATTCCACAGTCAATTTCTTAAAAAAAAAAAAAAAAAAAACAATGCAGAGGGAGACTACAGTTAATCGGGGGTGGGGGGAGTGACGGGTTTCTTATAATAAAGAGATAGGGCAGCTGAGCAAGCTAGATATAGCCAGGCTTGGAGAAGTGACATTACTTTGAATGTCATTACTATTAGCTCCCCAGCACACATTCAAACACATTAAATTGTGGTTTCAAGAATAGCGGAGAAGAGGAGAATGGACAGCTAAATTGTATTTTATTCAGGTAATAGAATACCAAAGATTGATAAAATGAAGGAAATGCATCTACATACAACATGATCTTACAAATGTAATCCTGAGTGAAGAAAAGATACATGATGTTTATTTTGTTACTTTTTTTTTCAAAAAACATAAAATTGATTTGTAGTAATTAGGATTCAGGTTTCTATGGTAAATCTAATCATGGAAAGCCAGAAAATGATTGTAACAATCAAGATCACGACCACATTTCGTGGAAGGTGGGGGTATGTTATATGAAGGAACTTGGGTCTGCCAATGTTCCCTTTTTTAACTTATCTGTTGGTATATTGGTATTCACTGTGTGATAAAACTGTTCAGCACGGAGAAGGAAAGGAGAGTGGAGAGATTTCCACAGGCCAATCACACTAGTGAGAAAGTTGAACACAGTTTTAGCTACTGTTGGATCTCCCAACAAGATGAAAAGTCAGCCTAAAGTCAACCTAACTTATGAAAACTGGAGCCTATTGGATAAAAAAAGGGATTTCCTTCAGTGCTAACACATTGACTACATGGACTTGAATTCCTTCCCCCTCCCATCACAAATAGCAGCTTATTAATCCTTATGGTTAAGATTTAGTATGGAAAAATGTGTTAGTGGTTTTCATTCACCTATTTCAATATATATGTTTGTCCATATAGTATATACAACAAAATTATGATTAAAAAAACACGAAAAACCCTCACCATAATATCCATCCTGTAGGGAATATCTCCTATAGACATCTGTTTACACATGCTGTGATTCTTCATATAGATTTATAGGATTCCAGATGCTGATGAGATTCCACGCTGAGTTACAGGCAGAGGGACAGCTGCCACTAATGGAAAAACATGGACTTGTACATTTATGGAACAGAGGCTGACAGAACCTTTTAGAGGGTTTGAAAGTGTCCAGTAGACGTTTTAATTAAAAAAATTGTGCTTGCCTTTGCAATTCTATGTTACAAAAAGAACTAACACAGTTAAGAACTGAAATAGTGTAATCCACTCTTGGCAAGATTTACCATCAGATTTTGAGACCCTAGAGGCTCAAATGTTTTAGTTAAGCAGCATATTGAAACTTTGAACACTGAGATCGGCTTTCAGATTTAGTTACGGGTAAGTGAAGCACTTGTGGATCTAAGTAACTATCATACATGGATAACATTTGTCTGGTATAATCTCAATGTAAGAAAACTACCAATAAGAGCAAAGAATAAGAATAATTTTGTGCTCTGATCAGACACAGACATCAATTCAACCCAGACATCAATAGAGACACAGACATCAAGTGCAAGCCCTGCGATTCTAGAATCACAGCTTTGATGTGGGCACAGGAATCTGGGGAACTAAGGGAAAAAAAAAAAAAAAACTATGAGGTTATATCAGGAACACACGCTATAGCATAAGGAATATAGTTAATAATAGATCATAACAATATTGTAATAACTATATATGGTGTCAGATGGATGCTAGACTTACTGGAGTGATCACTTCATAAGGTATATAAATGTCTAATTACTATTTTGTACACCTGAAACTAATATAATATTGGATGTCAACTCTCATTGGAAAATAAATTAATTTTAAAAGGAACATATGCTGTGCTGATTGTGTTCTAGGGGGCCATTTGTACCTTCACTGGATTATCTAGAACAGTCCCAGAGCTGCGTCTACTCGCAACCCAGCAGCTCAGAAGAAAAGAGCATCGGAAGTAGCATCTGTCCTCTAGCAGTAAAATGATCCTTTATTGTGTTGCGTTTTACTGGATGAAGTAGAGATCCAAACATTTCAGTTGTCTTACTAGCCAGTTTCCACACTGTCTCAGAAGTAGACATTGATGTTTATTGTTTTAGCCAATTTAAAGAGTATGTAATACGATCATGAATGTATTATTTGTAAAGAAGCTCACAATATTTGTTCTGGAAGATGTTAATAAATTGGACATTTACTCTTCCTCCAATTCCCCCTGTTTCTTTATTTCAAAATCCTAATTATTGCACGGAATTTTAAAAATATTCTTCAGGTATAATGACAGGAGCTCTCACTTTGAAATTCTACACTTGAAAATGAAATGTTATATTGTATTATTTTAATAGAGTTTTCAAATGGATACATATTTGACTTTAGATGTTTCTGTTTTCTAAGATCTCCCTGTTGAATAGATGCTTGATATGTTGTCCCCGAGGTAATTTTATTTTGGCACTTTGTATTATGTAGATGTGTATTACTACATTATAACCAGGTTTTTATGCTACAAAACTCTAGAAGTTTTGTATTATATATATCCTGGGCTTAACATACTTAGCTATAACTCAAGGGCAAAATGATGTATTATGATATTCTTCAAGAATATAAAAAATGCATTAACATATTCAGCCATATTACCTAATAAGGTATTATTGCTGAGACACTATGTTCCTCTAGGATTTTAAAAGAATGAAAATTGCATTCTTGCATATGAGTAAAATAGTATTTCAGTATATTCTGAGAGTAAACTCTCCATATATTTACTTTTAAGAGTAAGTTTTTGCTACATAGGACATGGATTTTTATCCTTTTCTCTTGGCACAGAGCCTTTAATTAATACTAGACATTTATCTCATTTGTTGTTGTCCATTTATAAAATTGTTGCTTTTCTTTAATGGTCAACTCTAACAACTTTTCTTTGTCCCTCTGATTTCCCTTTTACTCATTCTCTAATTCATTCAATTAACCCGTTTGTTGAGAATCTATTATGTCCCAAGCAGTATAATATTGATAAATACCAAGAGTAATAAAAAATAGGTAACGCATATCATTGCCCTCATGGAAGTTATAGTTAATGAAGACAGTAGTTGTTTATGTGGAGCTGGGTGATATTAATAAGCTAATCATACATTAAAAATTATAAGAATTATGACATAAATTTATAATTTATTTTCTATGAAAGCTCATAACCAAAGAACCTGATCTAGTATGTAAGGGAAAACATCCTTTAAGGAAATTATATTTGAACTGAGATCTAATGGTGGAGGTGTGATTATTTAGATTAAAAGAAGAGAATGCAAACATCCTCCATGGAGGCAACAACTTATATGAAGCCCCTGAGTCCAATAGCAAGTACCCATTTGAAACAACTAAAAGGAAGTCAGTCGAGGAGAAAAAGAATGTACGAGATGTGACTAGAAAGAGGAATGGCAGTCAGATTATGCCAAGTCTTCTTTTTATGAATACATTGATCTTTTACTCTGTGAGCCATGTGACTGGCTCATTAGAGGGTTTTAGGTAAAGGGTGAAATATGAAATAGAAATATTAGGAAAGGACCACTAAAGTGGCCCAGGATAAGGGATAATGGAAACATAAACCAGAAAGTGAAGAAAATGTTATAAATATAAATGAATATAATATGAAGAAAAATGTACCTGGGGGTGAATACAATCTGAAGGGAAAAAGCAGGATTTAAGTGATATTTAAGAGAAGTATCAACACAGTGTGGAGACAGAATGCATGTGCTGGTGATGGGAACCTGTGCATCTGGTGGGAACCCCATGTGCTCTTCCTTGCGTCACTAGGTAAAAGTTGGTATTATTAAATTATCTAAGAATCACTTGTAGATAAAAAAAACATTTTAGGATCAAGAGCATCAGTTTGGATTTTCATGTTGAATTTCAGTTGCCTTTGAATGGTTTAAGTAGCTATCTTAAGTAAACAGTTGGATACATATGGGTTGGAACTTAGCAATAAGGTCAAGGATACAGGAATAATACAGAGGTCAAAGGAAAACAAATGAAGACTTAGTAAGGAGAGACTTTTATTGCAAAGAATTATTGCAAGTGAAGGCAAGGAACTATTGCAATTGGGGAAGGGGGGCTACTGAAATAGAAAGAAAGCTCCCATATCAGAAAACTGCCAGCATCTAAAAATGAGGCAGATGTGGTGATGGGGAGGCTGTGCCACTGGACCCTACCATGGCCATGCTACCAAGACAGGGAGTATAGACGCTCTACCTATTGCATAGAAACAAACACAGGGAGGCTGCCAAAATGAAGAGACAAAGAAACATGGCCCAAATGAAAGAACAGGTCAAAACTCCAGAAAAAGAACTTAACAAAATGGAGATAAACAATCTATCAGATGCAGAGCTCAAAACACTGGTTATAGGATGCTCAAAGTACTTAGTGAGGACCTCAACAGGATAAAAAGGATCCAGTAAGAAACAAAGGATCCACTAATTGAAACAAAGAACAATATACAAGGAAACAAGAGTAGAGGGGATGAAGCCGAGAATCAAATCAATGATTTGGAACATAAGGAAGCAAAAAACAACCAATCAGAAAAACAAGAAAAAACAATCCAAAAAGATGAGGAAAGTGTAAGCAGCCTCTGGAATATGTTCAAGCTTTCCAATATTCACATCACAGGGGTACCAGAAGGAGAAGAGAAAGAACAAGAAATTGGAAATGTATTTGAAAAAAATAATGAAAGAAAACTTATCTAATTTGTTGAAGGAAATAGACATACAAGTTCCAGAAGCACAGAGAGTCCCAAACAAGAGGGATGCAAAGAGGCCCACTCTAAGACACATCATAGTTAAAATGCAAAGGTTAAAGATAAAGAGAGAATCTTAAAAGCAGCAAGAGAAAAATAGTTACCTACAGGGAAGTTCCCATAAGACTGTCAGCTGATTTCTCAAAAGAAACTTTGCAGATTAAAAGGGATTGGCAAGAAATATTCAGTCATGAAAAGCAGGGACCTACAGCCATTATTGGTCTACCCAGCAAAGATATCATTTATAATCGAAGGGCAGATAAAGAGCTTCCCAGACCAGAAAAAACTAAAGGAGTTCACCATCGCCAAACAATTATTACATGAAATGATAAAGGGATTTATTTAAGAAAAAGAAGATCAAAATGCTGAACGATAAAATGGCAATAAATACATATCTATCAACAATTGAATCTAAAAAAACGAACTAACAAAACAAGAAAAACAGAGACAGAATCATGGACACTGAGAGCATTTTGTTGGTTGGGAGGGAGATGTGGGGGAATGAGTGAAAAGGCGAGGGGATTAAGAAGTACAAATAGGTAGTTACAGAATAGCCATGGGGATGTGAAGTACAGAACAGAATATGGCATAGCCAAAGAACTTATACATATGACCCACGGACACAAACAATGGTGTGGGGATTGCCTGAGGAAGTGGGGGGTGCTGGGTGGAGGGGGGCAAAGGGGAAAAATTAGGACAGATGTAATAGCATAATCAATAAGATACAAATTTTAAAAAATAAAAGTAAATAAACTAAAATATATATATACTAAAGACTTACAGAGATGATAGACAAGTTCAAGAGCATGGTTGCCTCTGGTGGGGAGAGAAGGGCATGTGCTCAAGTAGGTTATACAGGCAGCTTTACCTGTGTAGATATTTTACTTCATGTGCCTTAAATCTACACAAATATTTTTGAAACCTAGATTTACAGTTCACTGTGAGCAAACCCAGATGCAATTTTTCAAAAGCCAAATAAACTCTGAGTTGATTTTTAAAAATAAATCAGTAAAAATAAGACATAAAGGTTTTTACTATCTTTTCTTACATCTCTTTTTACAAAGGGGGTAGATAAGCAGTAAGGGCAGGTAGATGAAAGCGAGTAAGCAGACTTCAAGACATACATGGCTTGACTGAAAATATGTGTGACCGTATGGTCTACATGTGTATTCTGTATGCACAAGGAAAACAGACTCATGGACATGGACAATAGTGTGGTGATTGGGGGCAGGGGGAAGGAGAGTATAAGGAATCTAAATGGTAATGGAAAGAATAAAATACTAAAAAAGAAATACCCCCCCCAAATAACCAAAAAGGTATATGAGAATATTACTGTTTACTGAAGGTCAGTCCCTTGCCTTTTCTGAAGCTCTCATCAAAGTAAAAATTTTGTGACTATGCAGAATTTTATTTCACTATTACTTTGGGAATGTGATATCTTCCAAAAATGAATCACTATATTCTATGCTCAAAATTAAGTTGTGCCCAAAGAGCAACTTTCATTAGAGAAATCTCATGAATATCAAAAAAAGGACCTAAGGAACAATAATTGAAGAATTAGTATAATGGGGAGTATAGAAGTATACAATCAAGGAGGTTTAAATTAACAAAGATCCACAAAAGAATATTCTAAGCTAAACCGAGTCTACAGCAATTTTTAAATATCAGAAACTAAAGAAGGTAAATTGTATTTTAACATCACATTATAAGTTTTATTGTCTCATTCAATAATCATGTATCTGATCACAAACTGTGAATTTCTCAATAAGTGTATCTAATATTTGTCTCCCAAGTACTCCAATATATTTATTATGCCTAAATTGCTTCCTTGTTCAGAAGCAGAGAGTCAGCAAAAAAGCATATTTGGCAAACATGAATATGAATCTTTACAATGCCATTTTTTCAGCCATAGTTCAGTAACATTCCTATGTCTTGGGGGGTGAAATAAGTCCAGAGATATTCTTTTTTTTTTTTTTTTTGGTTTTTATTTATTTATTTTTAGAGAGAGGAGAAAGGAGGAAGAGCAATGTATGGTTGCCTCTCACATGGCCCTCATTGTGGACCTGGCCCGCAACCCAGGCATGTGCCCCAACTGGGAATCGAACCGGGACCCTCTGGTTCCCAGCCCACACTCAATCCACTGAGCTATACCAGCCGGGCCAGAGATATTCTTAAAAGGGGAATATTAGGCGAGTTCTCCCATAAAACAACTTGGCATCAATATTATTGTCTAGTGATTTTTATAGTAATATAAAATAGATAATAATTGACAATTGATAGGTTGCTTAACTTCTCTGACTTTAATATGGGAATAATTATACCTACTTTGCAGGGTGATTGTGAAGATTAAATTGTTTAGTGGATATGACATTATGAATACAATACCTATTTCATTATGATTTAATTTCCAATTTTTGCACCCTCCCAAACCCATTTCCCTTAAATCATACACTTTTTTTTTTCATACTGGTAACTTAACCATGGTTTCTACAATATTTGCATGTTTATGAGTCTTTTGTTTCAAAGTCTAATCATTACTATGGTAATACATTTACAGATAACCAGAAAATACTTGACTTTGGATACCTATCTGTGTGAGTTGTCAGGTCATTTGTGTATCGGGCTCAGTTAAAACACACATCTTAGAATCATTTGTGAATTCAATAAGCAATTAATACAGTGATTATGAGAAATATGTATAGTCTTTCTTAGGATTTTCTTTGTCTGTTCAGTACCAAGCAAGAAGAAAATAAACACATTTTTATTACATGGCTGAAGAAAGAGAAGCAAATATTTGACAATTGATCTTCAACAGAAATAACTCTTCACAAAGTCACAGAGCAGTAGTTTCATTAATCACCAATACAATGAAGCTATAGAAGTAGATAGGCATCTGGGAGGTAAGTAGTATAAAAGGAAAATGAGAAAAGTAAAAAAATAAAAAAGAAATACAAAGATGATAGAAAATGACAAGATAAAAGAGACTATAGCAATTGGATATTTTTTTCCAGGCTATCATGTGGCACTTTACAACAATGCAGCATCTGAAAACCACATCTCGCTATCTGTCTGCCTGTCCTATACCAAACTATATACTCACATACCACAGATAATAAGAGCAACAAAAATTGTGTTGATTTCAGTCACTTTGAAAGTGTTATATTTTCTTAAAAATGTAAAATTAGAAAAGAATGTCACAGGCTTGAAAGCATTTCTAAAGATATTATTAGCCATTTAGCATACCCTTGAGTTCAAATTGTCAATACAGCTCACGATGCAGTTTCTTACTATAGAGTGTTATGAGAGAGGTAAGAGCAGGACAAAAAAAAACAAGAAATAATTTATATAAAGCACTTTCTGGAAGGAGTTGTCCTTTGCAGTCTCATAGTTATGGTGGTAGAAATAGGAGTCATCTCTGATGAAAGAGTGCTGTCTGATTTTGACCTTAGTCTGAGCCAGCAATTTAGATCGGCTCCATTTAAAATGGGATCTGTTTACCCTTCCTTGTTTTAATCAGCCTTCTAGTAGAATTGGAATGGAATGTATAATCATTTGATGGAGCCACTGTTTGCCAGTCTGTCTCACCAGCTTGAGTCCATCTAAGAGATGATTTTGAAGTAAAAATGTTACTCTGTTTGCTAAGCAACAGAGGGAGGTAAGTAGTTTTTTTTTCCCCAGAAAATGTAGTAGTTTCTTCATAAGAGTTCACATATTGGAAAGAATCGCTGACTGAACTCTTCACAGCAATGTTCCAGGATTCATTTTTAATAAAATTGTTTATTTCAGAGTATAAGCTCCACATTTGTGCAAAATGCAGAAACCAGCACAGGAGGTTAAAAAAGCTGTTCCGCTGTAATAGCGTAATTTGTTTCTTGGCCATTAAATGAGAATGCTGGGATTTTAATTCCACTATTTGGTTTCCAGCATCTACGATAATTAATTTTCTCTTATTTTGTCGCTATAGAATCAAATGGAAACTAATGATGTGGAACCCAACGTTGTCAAGGCAGTGATGAGCTTCATCTACGAGGTGGGGAAGCTCCTCCATCTGACAACATGGCAGATGACTTGAGTGGTTTCTAACAATGCCGGGGTCCTGTGCCTCGTGGCCATGTTCTGCTCGAGTTGGACCACCTAGGGGTTGCCGTGCCAGACTAAAGCTGTTTTAAATCTTTCATTTGCTTGCGACTGTACTCTTTTGTCAGCTTCATAACATATTAGCATATTTGATATGTACTTTCTTTATCTGACTTTTTAAGAACTGAAAAGTACAGGCTGTCCTAATACATGTTTTAGGGTTTCCTGGTGCCATCACATTGACATGGAACAAAGAGCTTTTAAAATCACTATAAAATGGACTTTATGGTGCTGTATTCTATTTGAGAAAAAATTAGAAACTTTTAAAAATGAATCTAAGGTATTTAACAACAGGTCGTTTCATTTCTCAGAAGGCAGAGAGGGCATTAAACCAAGATCCTTCTGTTAACCCATTGTTAACAGCAAAGAAGAATTTCTTATGACTATGCCATCTTAGAGCCTGTGGAAATAAGAAAAGGGGACTTTGAGCATTGGTAAATTCTGATACTTTCCCAAAGCTACATATAATAGGACAATATAAAATTCAAACTTATAAAGAAAAAAAATAGTCTAAAAAGAAGGTGATGTAGATACAGATACTTAGAAAACTCTCCCATGAGCTTGGAAAATCTTCAGGTTTAACAATCTTTCTAGAACACCAGCAGAAATTATAATGATATATTAGGAAAGACAACCCTGTAGAAGTGCTATCGGAATTATACTATGAAGGATGAGTAAGAATTAGGAGTGTTATTATGAGGGAGAGGAGGAGAGAGAGGTGTTCCAGGGAGAAAGTCTCAAAATAGAAAAGAGCACAAGAACATACTGTTTTAGAAGAACCTACAGAGGACCAGTATGGCTGGAGTGTAGCTGAAAGCAGAAAAAACGACACAGAAGTTGGGGAAGCAAGGCTGGCAGAGGCCAGACTGATCAAAGCCTTGGTATAGGCGGTTCTAAAAATGTTTGGACTTTATTCTGAGCACAATGGAAACTCTTTGTCAAATTTCAGACAGAGGACTAGCAAGATCAAATCTGAAGTTTACTGAGAGTATTCTAACTGGATTCTGGGAAACAGTTGAAAGAAGAGAACGTTGAAAGTGTATTGAAAGGAGAACAGTGAGACAGCAAAAGTGATGGCTTTGACTAAGTGGCAGTGGGATGACAAAGGAGAGAATGTATGCAGTCACTTTGGAGGCCAAAGAATACAATTTGATGTTAAAGGATAAGAAGATGCTATATCCTAGTGTCTTTAGAAAACAGTCTGAGGAGTAAAGTGCTAGGGCTTTGTTTTTGAAAGTACAACTGCAAGACAATGAAAATTAAAAAAAGGAACAAGGTAAAGAAAGATCTGAACCACTGCAAAGTGTAAGTGCCTTCTCTGAAAAGACAGGAATCTGTTCTAGAAAAGTCCACTTGCCTGGTAAAACTTCCCTAACTGGGTTGCAAAGAGAATCTGCTTAAAAGTATTTCATAAGAGTAAGGAAGAAGGGGAGTTTATGTGCCTACTTTTATACCATTTGTTTCACAACAGTCAAAATCCTCTCGACATGGAATGAAGCTCCCCCGGTGATACCAACAAAAATAGGAAGAGGTGCAAAATACTTATGACAAATACAGCCTTAATCAATAAATTCTGTTTGACCCATGGGGTCCATGATCATGCCATTTACTGTGATGAAGAATAGAGGTAAAGTTTATGTTTTGTGAAGTAGCTCAAGTTCTACATATGCGAAGTTTCACATACCTAAAATGCAGGTAGATGGTGTCAAAAGCAGGGGTTAAGAAGCTTCAAAGTTCAGGACTGAGCTGATAGAGTCTCAGTAATCAAAGCTATGAGTGATTAGGGTTCGCCACCCACTCTCACCCTCAATAAGAGGGTCTAAAGTAGGAAGCCAAAATACTAAGAAAGATACACTGAAATAAAAAGTATTTATTTATGGTTAGTTAAAAATGCTTTTGAAATAGAAATTAAAGTTTGAATAAAATCATAACTGTGTCTGATCACAATAAAAAGGTAAGGGCGTTACAACGATGAGGTAATAAACAGCCAAACACTATTCAAATATTAAGTAAATTGAGAGCAAGATTTTAGTAAAACAGCAATCACTGAAAATTTTAGGGAGTGGTGAGTATGTAATACAGACTGTAATTGTACAAGTAACAAATTAAAGATAATGAAATTTTAAAATTGACCAAAGACAACTAATCGACTAACAGAGTTTGTTTGACTGAGGGAGAAACCAGAGCATGTTTACATGCTAACAAAGAAAGTCCAGGAGAAAGACATTGAACATAAAAATGAGAGAGCATAGTCACTGAGCTTTTGAAAAGTGGAAAAAGATGCCATTTAGGATTTGAATGAACAGGTTATTTATAGAGAGAAGGAACATATTTCTAATTTTTAATATAGTACATAAAAGTTTATTTATAGATATAGGTAAGTGTGTCTGGTCCTTTTTTGTGATATTATTATTATTATTATTATTATTATTATTATATTATTTCCAAGCATGAATAAAGGGAATCTACTAAAATGACTCAGTGATTCAGACAGGGCCTTGAATTTAGAGAAAAGTAGAAATATTTAAAATACTTTTGACAGAAAAAATGGAGGAGCAATCTGAATACAGGTAAGCAAAATTAACAGGAAAATGTTAAATTTGGTGTTATGGATTGAATTTTATCTTCCCCCCCAAAAGACACTTTTTAGTCCTCATCCCCAGTACTTCAGAATGTGCCCTTATTTGGAGATAGGGGTTTTACAGAGGGAATCACATTAAAATGAGGTATTTAGTGTAGGCTCTCATCTTACATGTTCAGTGTCCTTGTAAAAAGGAAAAATTTGGACAAAATTTGGACATTGATGGAAGAGCATGTGAAGTGACACCATGAAGAGGGCCATCTACAAAGCAAGGAGAGTGTGCTGGAATTGATCCTGATTTCACAGTCCCCAGAAGGAACCAATCGTGTTGACACTGTGATTTTGGTTCTGGACTCAGAACTGTGAGACAGTTCATTTCTGTTGTTGAAGTCGCCCAGTTTGTGGCACTTTGTTAAGGGAACCCTAACAAACTAATGCAGTTGGTGTGCCTGAATTTGTTACTACCAATCTGCCCAATGCTAGGACTTTTTCCACAGTGCACTAGGAGGTTTACATTTTATATTCCTCCAGTGTGTGAGTCCTGCTAATAAGTTGCAGCAAATTGACAAAAGGACAAGAACATTGAGAGTATTGTTAGCAGTGAATCACCAGTGTTGTGAGTCATGGATCTAAACTGAAAAGGAAGAAAATAAAGTCAAGAGTCCTTGAAAAATATGGATACATTAAGGCCTAATGAGGTCAAAAGAACCATTGTTCAAAGAGAGATGATGATTACAAGTCATAGCCAAGTGTAAATATAAAATCTAGAGCAAAAAAAAATAGAATAATGTCTGAAAGGTCAAAGCACATATAAAGAAAGGAAAAAATAGAAACAACTCTTCAAATCCAATTGAAAAATCACCTACTCTTTAAAGCCACCCTGATTCTCTGAGTGGAGTTAGCCGTTCCTTCCTATGTACCTGAATGTCCTTGAATTTCATTCATTTTTTTTAAATTTGAGATTTTTTTCTATTAGATATATTTGGGTATATTGAAACATTAAATTATAAAACTAAATATTAAAATTAAGTATAACTTTATTTTCTAATTAAATCATTTTATTGTTATTCTATTACAGTTGCCCCATTTTGTTTCCCTTTCCCCTCCTCTGTCCATCCTAGCCCTACTCCAACAGTCAACCCCCACACTGCTGTCCATGTCCAGGGATCACTCATATATGTTCTTTGTCTAGTCCCTTCCCCTTCTTTCCAACATTTTCCCCCTCCCCCTCCCTTCTGGTCACTTTTATTCTGTTCCATGTTTCCATACCTGTGGTCCTATTTTGTTCATTAGTATATATTGCTCATTAGAATCCTCCTTTTTAAAAAATTTTTATTGGTGTTCAATTACAGTTGACCCCATTTTCTCCCATTACTCTCCCCTGCCCTACCCACCCCCCACCTCTCACATTTAGTCCTCCTTCCCATTGTCTTTGTCCGTGGGTCCTTTATACCAGTTTCTTGACAAACTTTCTCCTTCTTTCCCCTAAGATCATGTGATATTTGTCTTTCATGAACTGGCTTATTTCACTTAGTGTAATACTCTCCAGTTCCTCCCATGCTGTCACAAAATGTAGGTGTTCCTTTTTACTCTCTGCAGTGTAGTATTCCGTTGTGTAAATGTACCACAGCTCTTTGATCCACTCATCTACTGATGGGAACTTAGGCTGTTTCCAGCACTCCATGCAACAAAAATGAAACTAGACCACCAACTTACACAATACACCAGAAAAAAACGCAAAATAGATAAAAGACTTAAATATACATGTGACACTATAAAAGTCCTGGAGAAAAACATAGGCAGTAAAATTTCAGATATCCCACACAGTAATATTTTTGCCAATTTATCTCCATGGGCAAGGGAAATCAAGGGGAAAACAAACAAATGGGACTACATCAAACTAAAAAGTTTCTTCACAGTTAAAGAAACCATCATTAAAATGAAAAGGGGACAGACTGTACAGGAGAACAAATTTGACAATGATACATCAGACAGGAGTTTGATCTCCAAAATATATAAAGAGCTCATATGTCTCAACATCAAGAGACAGTAATCCAATTAAAAAAATGGGCAAAGGATCTGAATAAATACTTCTCCAAGGAGGATATACAGATGGCCCATAGATATATGAAAAGATGCTCAACATTACTAGCTTTCAGAGAGATGCAAATTAAAACCACATTGAAATATCACATCACACCTGTAAGAATGGCTATCATTAATAAATCAACAAACAAGTGCTTGCAAGGATGGGGAGAAAAGGAAACCCTAGAGCATTGTTGGTGGGAACGCAGACTGGTGTAGCCACTGTAGAAAGTGGTATTGAACTTCCTCAAAAAACTAAAAATGGAACTGCCTTTTGACCCAGTGATTCTAAGAATACCGAATCACAATTCAAAAGAGCTTATGTGCTGCTATGTTCGAATTTCATTCATTCCTAATTGAACTTTTCAGCTTGCATTATATTACTCTAGACATGCGCTGTGATGTCAGTCAACCATGGCGATTATATGCCTATAACATCCAGTGCCTAGTATTTACTATACATTATTGGATGAATTAGTGGCATAAACAACGTTTAAAGTGATATTAGGAACACACAATTGAAAGAGAAAAAGTTAATGAAAAGATCAAGCCTGTTATTCATAGCTCATGCTGTAAGGGTAGAAGATAATAGAAAGCAGAATTACTGAACTTCTATTTTGCCTCTGTCTTTTCTGTCAAGTGGAATGAGTATCAGGCTGAAAGCATAGATCTAACTTTAGAAAAAAGGAATTGAAGCCAGAGATAAGTGAGGAGATAGCAAAAGGCCAGGTAACTGCTCTAAATGAGTTTGTCTCCTGGCCCAAATGAGCTATTTCCCAGAGTGCAGAAAAGATTCATGTTAAGATCATTACACTGTTCTTCATGATACCTGAAGAGTTATAGAAAATGGAAGAGTTGCTGAAAAACTGAAGATAGATAAATATACCAGTTTTAAGGAAAAGATCAAGGGAACTACAGATTTAAATCATAGATATCAATATCAGTAAGTATGCATGGCCAGGATAATAAAATTATGGTTTAAGAATAAGAAAGGAGGAAAAGGATCCATCATAAGTGTCTGAAAAATAAAATATGTCAGATTAACTTCTTAACCAAGTTATCTGACTCAGTCATGCATCAAAGCACTTTGCTTTGGATTCAGTGATTCATGTATTCATTGATTCACTGTATGTTCCCAAAGTGATTACTGAGCACATTCTAAATATACAGAACATGCAAGTTAATGTTTAAAAGACATACTTGGCCATGTATATAATTTTTCTACGCTTCAACACATGATCACACAAATTTCTCATAATATCCTTTCAGACAAGAAGTAGAAATGTACCATAAATGATGGTGAAATTAGGAGCATTATTTTTGGACATGTCCATCTAGCATAAAATTAGGAGTCCCGACTTTGGTACCCAGTTGCTGGGAGTTAAATCCTCCCTCTGCCATCACTTAAACATATGATCTAAGACACTTTCCTTTATGTCAGTTTCCCACTTATAAAAAGAATTTTATATTGAGTAATATTAACCAGGGGTTTGTTGTGAGAATTTGTGAATACATCTTATAAAAAAGAATTCTAATATTGAATAATATTAACCACAGGGGTTGTTGTGAGAATTTGTGAATATATCTAGAGGACTTTGTATGGTTTTGGCACATTATAAACACTCAAAATATTATTATTTTTCAGACTTCTGGCCAAGATGGAGATGTAGGCAGACACACTGTGCCTCCTCACACAACCAAAAGTAGGACAGCAACAATTTAAAAACAAAAAACAACCAGAACTGACAGAAAACCAAACTGTATGTAAGTCCGACAACCAAGGAGTTAAAGAAAAAACATTTATCCAGACTGGGAAATGGGGCGGAGACAGGCAGCCGGGCAGAGAGGACTCACAGCAAGGTGGTGGCTGGCGGAACCAGCAAGGCCATGGATCGTGGAGCAGGGGGTCCCACATTTGCGAGAAGATAAACCTGGAGGAACAACTGGGGAGCAAAACAGACCACACAACCCAGGGCTCCATCGCAGGAAAATAAAGCCTGAAACCTCTGATTGAAAACACCTGTGGGGGTTGAGACAGCAGCAGGAGAAACTCCCAGCCTCACAGGGGAGTTCACTGGAAAGACCCAGAAGGTCCTAGAATGTACACAATCCTACCTGCCTGGGAATCAGCACCAGAAGGGCCCAATTTGATTGTGAGTGACAGGGCAAGTGACTGAAAGCCAGCAGAGAGCAGAGCAAGTGTCATTGTTCCCTCTTTAACCCCTTCCCCACAGACAGCATCACAACACAACAACGTGGGTTACCCTGCCCTGGTGAACACCTAAGGGTCTGCCCCTTAAAGTAACAGGTGCACTGAGAGAGAAAAAATGGCCCAAATGAAAGAACAGATCAAAGCTCCAGAAAAAAATACAACTAAGCAATGAAGAGATGGCCAACATATCAGGTGCGCAGTTCAAAATACTGGTAATCAGGATGCTAACAAAATTGGTTGTATTTGGTCACAAATTAGATGAAAAAATGAAGGCTACGCTAAGTGAAATAAAGGAAAATGTACAGGGAACCAACAGTGTTGGGAAGGAAACTGGGTCTTAAATCAACGGTGTGGACCAGAAGGAAGAAAGAACCATACAACCAGAAGAGAATGAAGAAACAAGAATTCAAAAAAATGAGGAGAGGCTTAGGAACCTCCAGGACATCTTTAAATGATCCAACATTCAAATTGTAGGGGTACCAGAAAGAGCAGAGGAAGAGCAACAAATTGAAAACTTATTTGAACAAATAATGAAGGAGAACTTTCCCAATCTGACAAAGGAAATCGACTTCCAAGAAGTCCAGGAAGCTCAGAGAGTCCCAAAGAAGTTGGACCCAAAGAGGAACACACCAAGGCACATCATACATTACCCAAGATTAAAAATAAGGAGAGAATCTTAGAAGCAGCAAGAGAAAAGGGGACGATTACCTAAAAAGGAGTTCCCATAGGACTGTCAGCTGATTTCTCAAAAGAGATCTTACAGGCAAGAAGGGGCTGGAAAGAAGTATTCCAAGTCATGAAAGGCAAGGACCTACATCCAAGATTACTCTATCCAGCAAAGCTTTCGTTTAGAATGGAAGGGCAGATAAAGTACTTCTCAGATAAGGTCAAGTTGAAGGAGTTCATCATCACCAAGCCCTTATTATATGAAATGTTAAAGGAGTTTATCTAAAAAAAGATTAAAAAATATGAACAGTAAAATTACCGCAAACCAACAGTTATTAAAAACCACACCCAAAACAAAAAACAAAAGCAAAGCAAACTAAGCAAACAACTAGAACAGGAACAGAACCACAGAAATGGAGATCGCATGGAGGGTTATCAACAGGGGAGTAGAGGGGGAGAGAGGGAGAAAAGGTACAGAGAATAAGTAGCATAATTGGTAGGTAGAAAATAGATAGGGGGAGGTTAAGAATATTATAGGAAATGTAGACGTCAAAGAACTTATATGTATGACCCATGGACATGAACAAAAGGGGGGGAATGTGGGTGGGAGGGGGTATGCAGGGCAGAGGGGAAAAGGGGGAAATGGGACAACTGTAATAGCATAATCAATAAAATATATTTTTTAAAAAGGTCAAATCACAATGCTCACTGAAGCACCAGCTGATAAACGCATGCAAAATGAGTTAAAGACTGTTTTAATCTTTTCATCCTTTAATTCTGCTTTTCATTTTGTAATTTTATATGTCTATTTTATATCATGTATAAATGTGGTTTTCACACACAATGGCTATTATTAATGGATTTTTCTTCTCTGCTCTCCCCGTTTGGGTGGGGAAAAGTAGTTCTCCTTCATCTTTCTCTCCCTATCTCTACCCAGGTTATCTTTGCTCTCAGCCAAAAAGTGCATGTTTATATTCATCTCCATTTTTTTAATCAAGTGAGATCATATTAAAATATTTTCTTATTAATTTATCCATCATTTTTAAGTTAAAGGGACTATATCTCTTGTTTCTTCCTAATATATATTTTTGTCAGTGATTAGGCAGAACATGTTAATAACTTATTTACTAAATTTATGAATAGCATGAAACTATTCTTAAAGGTTGATGATATAAGTGGACCAAATTGTTTTTCTAACCAGGAACAATAACAGGAATCTTCTAGAATAAAATATAGAGGTAGAGATGACAATTATTATGTTAAAGCACAAATTATCATATTGCATATGTGATAAGGACATTAGCATTTGAGTGGATCAGCTTGCCTTGCTGAGGTTAACAAGATCCAGTATTTTCTTAGTTTAGTCGTTTAAGTACACCTTGAATTTATTAACCTAAATCACTAAGGAATGCTTTCCCATGACTCAGTTAGGTGTAGTTTTCACATGATTACTTCACCTAGTGGGTGCATGACTGGGCAAGCATCCAGTGCTCACCTGAACAGCGTGTCTGTGGGAATGGCAGGAGATGGCCAAGTCCTGCTGCAAAGACAGTTGAGCTAAAGAGGGAGGCAGGTGGTTGATTAAGCAGGCTAAGTGACAAGCATCTCAAAATTCTCTGAATAATCTAATCCTGATATGTACTAAAAATATATAAGGAATACACACCAGTCATAATAAATATACCTGTTTTTATAATAAAACATATGTCAGTTTATGTTATATTATGAAATACATTATAAATTATATAATCATGTCATAATTATCCAAAATATTTAAGAAATATAATTACATATATTTATATATGTAAATGCTAACCATTACTATTTAAAGATTATATTGGTATATTAATATACTAATGAATGGTTATTCAATATATATTCTCATTGAAAATTTTCATATAGTGTCATAAATCATATATTATCATGTGCTCTTTTGTATCCTATTAAATACAGTGGTATATTAATATATAAACTAAACTATATTAAGTACATAATTTAATTTGTATTACTCATTTTGTTGACATATAGTTAATAGAAACTAGTTGTCCCATAAATTATATATGTATATACAATATATGATTATATACTGACTATTAATTCTATATATTATTATATATAAACTATGTTATTTACAATGATTAGATGCATGTTGACAAAAATGAACCTAATGACATTCTTATATCCCAAATTTATATTAAGTCTAGGTTATTATTCACTTCACACATAGAGAAGTGTCAATAAGCTACAGTGACAAATGAGGCATAAAAGGAAAGTAGGTCCCTGTAAACTACAATGGGATGTGTGCACTCCTAGGTTTATTTATTCATGGGAATACACATATATGTAATACATAAGTTTATATATGCCTGATATAACTTTCAAAATAGAAATATTTTCAGATAAACCAAACACCCTTATTGGCATGAGTTTTCAATATTTCTGAAAATTTAGTGAGCTTTTAAACTATACTGTATGTGTTAATGCATGTGCAAACTGATCAGTATGAGAATGGCTTTGAGAAAAGTGAAGGTGTCACATCAGAGGCAGATGCTAATGTGACAGTGAGAGAGTATATGCAACAATCTGGGCATCTTCAAATCCCATCGTCACTTTTAATGACTTTCAATTACCAAGATTTGCGTTTATTTAAAAGTTTGTAAAAAGTTACTCTCCTTTGCCCTGGCTGGCGTAGCTTGGTGGATTGAGCGCAGGCTGCGAACTAAAGGGTCGCGGTTCGATTCCCAGTCAGGGCACATGCCTGGGTTGCATGCCAGGTCCCTGGTGGGGGCCACGTGAAGGGCAACCACACATGGATGTTTCTCTCCCTCTCTTCCTTCCCTTCTGTCTAAAAATAAATAAATAAAATCTTTTAAAAAAAGTTACATCTCCTATACAAATTAATCATTCGAAAACTTCACTTCCTTTATTTTTACTCTTTTCTTCTTATGTAGATAAATGGCAAGGCATAATACTTCTATTGTTCTCATTCTTTCTATCTAGTATTCTATACAATGTTTTTCCTTAACTGAGTTACAAAAGTGTAGATCATTAAAAACAATAATGAACAAATATTTGCATAAATTCTTAATTTAATTTACTTATTGCAATTGAAAGAATAATAGTTGGCCAGAATCCTAGACTTGAAAATTCCAATACACAAATTATTTATTTTTAAAAAGTTAATTTTCTAGTTTGTGGTTTAAAATTGGATGACCTTTTCTTATATAACACTTTTAATTTTAAAAGTCAGCCCATGTGTTTCTTTCTTATATAAATTTCCTAAACTGGACATATTATATTATCTCTAGCATTACTTGGCATATTATATTCAACCATGTGCTATTCATATCACATGCTCATCTGCTTAGTAGAATGTAAACTCTTTAATAACACATATCCCTAGACATCATTATATTGTATAAATTATCATTTTTGCAGGAAGAGTGAATGAATGAATTGATTAATTAAATGCAGCACCCCACAAAAAGACTACACAATTGAGGCTTCAAAAACAATAGTGCTTCTCTGAATCTGACAGAACTCTTCAGGACTCCTGCCCAGGCAAGTGTCAAGAACTGATCTCATGGGGGTTTTTTTGTTTTATTTTTTTAATTAAATGTTTGGGGGTAACATTGTTTAATAAGATCATATAGGTTTCAAGTGCACATTTTTATGATATGTGATTCATATATTGCATTGTGTGCCCAACCACTTACAGTCAAATTGTCATTTGTCACCATATATTTGGCCCCCTTAACACTTCACTACCCACCCCCACTTCCCTCTGGCAACCACCATGCAGTTGTCTGTGTCTATCAGTTTCAATGTTATAAAACTGATCTCATGGTTTTTGAACCTGTTGCACTCACAGAGTAATCAAGTACTCTCTTCCCTCCTGGTGATAAACCACCAGTGAAATCCCGTTTTCCGGGAATATGGGCTCTACCTGGCTCGGGAGTTACTAATGGCTGGGTAGGGTACGGGGAAACTTGTGAGCTAAGGGAAGAACGGATAAGAATTAACTGAGGTAATCAGACAATAAGTTTGGTTAAGTGCGTTAACTTGGAAAGGGCAACATGTTTCCTTTCTCAACATTTCACCACAAAACTGGGTTTTGAAATTTTACTGCCTACCAAAAAAGCACCAATAAAACCACCAAAGCACTATAAAACCACCAATATTACAAGAGGTGGTATATGTGAATATCTTCCCTAAAATAGATACCCTTTATCTTCTATTATTCATTTAAATCTTTAAAAAAAGAACAAATACAATTTGGAACAACAGTACTAACTTCTAGACACAAAAACATCACACAATATGATCAGGAAAATGCCTAGCCTTTTCTGAGGGGAATGCCCTCAGGAGACCCTGACTGAACTTCTTTGAGGGTGAGAGACTGGAATGGGTCTGCAGACTGGTGCTATTTTTATAGGCTCACTGGCAGACCACCGGTCAGCAGGTAGTTGACATGAGCAGCAACCCCTAGGATTTGGGGGAAGGAAGCCTGGGTTATAGGGAACTCTGAACCTGGGAAGGTAGTAACGGAGGTAGAATGAGGGATGAAATTTCTAAGTCATGGCAAGAGGTGAAAAGGTCTTCTAGATGGAAATCCCAGATGGTCTTTAAAGTAGTTTAGAGCTTTGCTACATACAACCAGCAAATGAAGGCAAGTTTCATAGGCTTCTTTGCTTAATTATTTTAAAATACACTCTTTTGAGAGGTTTCTTAGCAGGATTACATTAGCAGGATTCAAATATGAGTTGATACTGGTAAGCACATGTTCAGTGGGATAACTTATCATATTAGAGCAAAAAAAAAATCTCAATAATAGAAACAGACATTTTCAATGCAAACTTACATGTGGATGCATGACGGCCATGAAGAACTTACTACTTTTATTTAGAAGCAGATCTGGTAGTACACTCACAAAGCAAGAGAAATGACTTCCTACCTGGCATGTATTTAGAAACTTGACAAGGCTAATAATCAGCACATCCCTTTACACTAGCTGGCTGAATCCCCAAATTTCACCATGATAGCTTTGACAATTTTAGGGCTTCATCCCATTACCGTGAAAATTCTCTTGGTGAAGGAAATAATAAATGATGACTTCAACTCAGGGAGCGTGCCAGGCATTTTAGCCCTTGTAGTCGCTGCTCTCCGCATATGTGAGGTAAGTGGATCTGCACCTATTTTACATATGAAAAAGGTTTACATGATGAAGTTCATGTGGGAGAGAAGTTTGTATGTCACAAAGAAAGCACTGCAACGACATACTGGGGATTTCAAAACACTATTTTTCTCTTTATTAGCATTTCATTAGGTAAGTTCTTTGGACCTTAATTTTTAAATCATTAAGTAATATCTAAAACTAAGTCTCATAACTGTCTCCCTGTGGTTTCCATAAAGATAGGTAGACATACCAATATCTCTTTTATGGTCAAGGTCAGTATAGCAAACTTTAGCTTTTGTGGTATATTCTTAAATCCTTCTTTGAATATGTTACTTTTAAGAAAGGAAAAAGTAACTTTTTACCCAAAATTTGCCTCTGACTTTAATGGATTGATGTTTTAGAATAAGCAAAGCTTTTTTGTTTAATATAGCAATAAACACAGAGCTTTATAATAACAGTGAGCCTGTCCCTTCTCTCTGGAGACTACTTTATAACCACATAAGCCATAAAAAATATTTCTAAAGACTGAAAATTGCTTAGAAACATTAACAGCTAAAGCGTATTATTTAATAAAAATAGAAATAAATTCAAGAATAGAGTATTTATTATCCTGTAGTATTTATTCACACAACGTAGTGAAAAGCTGATTACTGTAGAATTTTGACTGTCAATAGGATTAATGGTATTACCTAATTATGTGACTCTGAAAATGCTGTTGAATTCACCATTCAATATGAAGTTAAACATAAAGAACATTGTGAGTACTTTTATTACAAAACAAGACAAAACATTAGAATTCCAAATTCCCATCTATAGCTGCTCACTGAGCTCATGGACAGCTTTTGTAGATAGGTAATCGCTCTTCTAATTTAAACTCTGTATGACATAGACTGGAGATCTCATTTTTCTCTTTTCCTCTGAGGCATTGCTTTAACCTGAAGGATATTTTGCAGATTGCAATTAAGTAATTTTTTATGACTTCATCTTGGAGTTTTGCTATAATGCTGCACTGTATACAGTAATCAAAAATGTTTGCATACTTTGGATATGAGCTAATCAAAATACCCATTAAGCATGCTAACAAGCACACCTGTTATCATTAACGGATTTATTCTCTAATTTTATATGATTAGCACAATCAAATTAAAAGGTGAAAACATATGATGATAGCAACCTCTTTATAAAGTCTGAGTAATTATTAATGTAAATATTATCTACCTGTAGCAGCTATAAAAATAAATACCCAGGAGTTACAGGCTTATATAACAGTACCTTTAATCACAAGCAGGACATTTTCTTGGAAGGGAAGCAAGACCTTTGTATGCATTCATATTTATTTTAACTGGAGTTCGCAATTAGATAGTTTAAGATTCTAGACAGCATTATTATTCAGTCAATGCTCTATTTCCTGCATTTAGGTTTAAAGCAATAAATCATGGACTAATCTTTGATTCACCTTTTCCTACTGTTCTGAAGTATCTGCTTTTACTCTTAACTGTCTCCCCACTTGCATTCATTTCAGAAAACAATTTGTTATTATTGTGTTTCAGATGTTCATTCAAGTAATTTTCAACTATGGGCATGTAGAAAAGTTATGTAATGCTACTACAGACTCGTTTGCTTGTGTGCTTTCTCTTACCCCAGAGCTTGATGAGTAAAACTAAAAACTAAAGATGATTTCCATACATCTGTCATAAATGTCTTTGCCCTGGGGATCCTGGGAGATAAAATGGGGGAATATTTTAATCTATTGATAATATGCGGTTCTACAGTAAGTGTAGAGGCCATACAATAAATATGGGTATTAGCTGTAGTGCAAATACAGGGTCTGTCCAGAAGGTATCCAGCCATGTAATATGAAAAATAGAGACATTTACTGAAGAAGATACAATATAGAAGAAACTTTGTACCTAGGACAATGATGCCTCAGTCCCCATCAAAGCAGACACCTTGGGACGTCACACAGTTCTATTTGCCATCAGCTGTCTTGTATTTTCCTGAGTCTCATTGAAAGTCCGAAATCTCTTCCCTTTCAAAGGTGCTTTTAGTTTTGGGAAAAGCCACAAGTTGCAGGATGTTAAATCTGGGCTGTAGAGGGGCTGAGTCACCTGGGTGATTTGAGGTTTTGCCAAATATCTCTCCACAAGAGGCGATGCAAAGGCAGGTAGGTGCATTGTCATGATGAAGCTGCCAATCACCAGTTCCCATAGCTGTGGCCTTCTGAATCATCCAGATAGTTTCCATAGAGGAATGTACAAGCTTAACACAAAATTTGATGCATATTTGTTGCTCTATTCGCTTATTTTGAATGCAATGGCCGCACAGTACACACGCTCACTGAGTAGCGTCTACCGCCCCCGCTGACTAGTACAGTGAAGTTATCATTGTACACACACGTGCATTCCAGTTCACTCTCCTTGGCTGCCAGGTTACATCAATGTTGAGAAAACCATTTTCATTATATCAACAATGGCTGGACGTTCTCCAAACAGACTTCATATTGTGATTTTAATAGAATGAAATCCTATTTAAGTTGGTATATCAGAACAACGCTCAGTAGAAGAGTGGGTAAAAAAGCTGTGGTGCATTAACACAATGGAATATTAGACAGCAGTAAAAAGAAGGAACTCTTCCCTTTTGCAACAGCATGGATGGACCTGGGGACTAGTATGCTAAGTGAAATAATCCAGTCAGTGAAAAACAAATACCAAATAATCTCACTCACACATAGACTGTAATGAACAAAATAAATTAATGAACAAAATAGAAACAGAGCATAAATACATGGAACATACTGACAGCTGTCCAAGGGGAGGTGGGGGGGGCTACTGGATGAAGGAAGGTGAAGGGAGTAGCCAAAGGACATATATGCATAACCCATAGACATGGCATAGTATGGGGATTGCTGGAAGCGGGGAGTTTGGTAGAGGTGAGCAAAGGAGGAAAAAGTGGGGACAACTGTTACAGCATAAACAATAAAATAAAATAAAATAAAATAAAATAAAGTCTTATCATGTAAGCCTTTATGTAGATTAAAAAAAAGAGTGGGTAGGAGAAGCAACACTATTTGGTATCACAGTGTGAGTTATAGTCAGGAAGGAAAAGATCATAAGGAGAGAACAATTTTTTGTGACATTGTGGAAGATGCTTCTTCCATTTGGGACTGTTTCATGACCAGGCTTCCTAATAGTCCTCAGCTTTTCCAGAATGAATTATTTATAGCAGTAATTGTTTTAAGATTTCCTCAGTTTTATTGTTGGGCTACTGAAAACTTTTAAAATTTGCCAGAAAATATTTTACCAGGAAATTAAACAATAGTTAAGGTATTTAAGTCTTAGTCAAACTTGATATAGATTGTGAATTGCTAGAAAAAAGGATCCATCATTTTTATTATAAAATATAAATTTTTAAATTAAAAAAGGATGGTTTTTAAACAGTGTAAGAAAGCCAAATGTTACACATCAATATAAAACTTCCATTTCCAACCATGCAAACCTCTTAATCTTTATAAATATGACCAAAAACTTTATTCCTATCAACAATAAAGGTCAGTGAAGCACTTTCTGTCTATAGGCTGACAACTCCCATCAACACTAACGTCTCTAATCCTTATGTGTTCTTAAAGGCTGAAAATTTTGAGTTTTATGCCTGATATAGCAGCTGAAAATACAGTAGAAAAGAGATAGGAAACATTTGCCAATTATAACTAAATAACTGATTCTAGCTAATACATGCAATTTCAGCTTTAAAATGCAATTGATGACTAGCAATTCTTTCCATGTGGATTAAAAGGATACACTGAAAGTAACTAAACTTCTTTGGACAAAATTAATAAAATGACTAATTAAAGACTTGGAAAAAGGATAGAGAAACACAGGTTTTTGAATAAATAATTTTCTAGATTCTCCATTCTATGTTTAGAATAGTAGAAAGGAAATTTATTTGCTATTTTATTACTTAATTTGATTTTATATATTATTTATTTCATTTACATTTTATTATATTTTATTTATTGCCTTCTGGAATTAGCCTGTGTTTCGATCTAGATAAAATGTGTTTCAGTTTTGTTGGATCTCTATATTTCTGTTAGCTTGAACCCTTTTCAATGTGGAAACACAAGAGTTTTGTTATCTCCTTTCAGTCCCCATTTGTAATCTGTGAATTTCAAGAATTCAATGGTCATGTACAGGGATATTTGATTGTCATTCAGGCACTTTTCATAATTCTACTTCTTATGAGAATAAATCAATACATAATTTCTCAATGCACATTTTGAGAGCTAAATTGCTGAGCGTTCATAAGCTGAAAGTTTGCCCAGTCAAAGCTGACTCAGATATGGAGTTAATTGGTCAGGTGCACCAGGCATTAATATGTTATTTAAGCTTATCACATGATTCTGATGAGCTGTCATTGATAAGAACTGAATAAAGATTTTTATAAAATTTTATTTCTTTTGCTGCCATACTTGGAAATTTCCTTT
>PVJI01018202.1:0-33902 GCA_004026765.1 Micronycteris hirsuta | reverse complement strand
TTTCTCTTGCTGCTTGTAAGATTCTTTCCTTATTCTTTTTTTTTAAAGATTTTTATTTATTTATTTTTTAGAGAAAGGAGAAGGGAGGGAGACAGAGAGGGAGAGAAACAGCAATGTATGGTTGCCTCTCACATGGCCCCCACCGGGGACCCGGCCCGCAACCCAGGCATGCGCCCCGACCGGGAATCGAACCGGGACCGTCTGGTTCCCAGCCCGCGCTCAATCCACTGAGCCACACCAGCCAGGGCTTCTTTCCTTATTCTTGACCTTGGGTAATGTTATTATGATGTGCCTTGGTGTGTTCCTCTTTGGGTCCCGCTTCTTTGGGGTTCTCTGAGCTTCTTGGACTTCCAGGAAGCCTATTTCCTTTGCCAGATTTGGGAAGTTCTCGTTCATTATCTGTTCAAAAATACGTTCAGTTTCTTGGTGTTCCTCTTGTCCTTCTGGCAGCCCTATGATCCGGATGTTGAGTCGTTTACAAATGTCTCTGAGGTTCTTGAGTCCCTCCTCATTTTTTTTTTTGAATTGTTTCTTCCTTCTGGTCCACCCCATTGGTTTGAGTCCCAGCTTCCTTTTTTCCCCTATTGGTTCCCTGTAAATCTTCCTCCATTATTTTTATCGTATTGTTCATTTGTTCAACTGTTTCTTCCAGTTTTGTGAGCATCCTGATTACCAGTGTTTTAAACTGAGCATCTGTTAATTTGGCTATCTCTTCATCCGTTAGTTGTAATTTGTTCTGATCTTTCGTTCTGGCCATTTTCATTCTTTTTTATCTCGGCGCACCTGTCGGAGTCTTAGGTGTTTGTCGGTGCCTGGCAACCTGGGTCGCTTTTTTGTGACGTTTCCTCTGGGGGTGGGGCCTGGGAGGGAGCAATGGCATCTGCCGTTCACCGCCACTCCCTATCACCCTCTGCTCCCCAGTTCCCCACCGCCTTTTCCGCCAGTCTCGGCCCTGCTGGTTCCCACTGGCCTCTCCGGTTACGCCGCCGGCCTGCGAGGTTCACCCGTTGCTCGGGGTCGTGTTTTGTTTAGGCGCCCGCGGGGTGAGTTCCTCCGGGCAAACTGCCTCTCACTCCGCTCCTCCGCTCGGTTCTGCCCCGCTTACCGGCCTGGATGTACGTCCTCCCCAACTTCCTGGGTGTCGGACTTCCCTTCAGTTCGATTCTGTCCGTTCTGGTTGTTTATTTTTCGCTATTGAGTTCGTTGTTTAAACTCTCTGGTTGTGAGCGGCGGTGCACTGCGTCCACCTACGCCGCCATCTTGGTGGATCTTATTCATTTTTAATCATTTTTCAATTACGGTTGACTTACTTTATTCTTTTTCTAAATTGTTTACTTATTCATTTGCCTTTCCACATAAATTTTAGAAGAATCTTGTCTATGTCAATAAAAAAGTTTTGCCAGGATTTTGAAAGGAATTGAGTTAGTCCTATAGATCATTTTGGGGAGAATTGACAACTTTACTGATTCTGTCTTGTGTGAGTATATATAGATATCTATCATTCTGTTTAATGTATTCCATATATATTTATCATAATTTATATAATCATTCCCCTGTTGGGCATTTATAAAGTATTTCTATAATGCTGGTTTGCAAGCAGCTTTTTACTAGTTTTATATTTCATTGGTATCATTGTGTGCCTGTAGGAACATTTCTGTAGGAAATTTTGATAAATGTTCTGAAAGGTTTCCAAGAAAGCTCTGCCTGTTTATGGTAAAAATAACAGTGATGGAGAAGGCCTTTTTTCTTATAATCTCTCCAAACACTGGGAATTATCAGTGTTTAAAAATCTTTGCCTGCCAAATTATTTCTGTAAAGTTCAAGTGTATAATGTAAACCAAAACTTTCCATCAAAAAGAATTACATGCTCATTTGAAAACATCAAACCGTATAGAATTATACAATGTGAAAAAAGAAAAATCTCTCTGTCCTTTTCCTCCTTCCATCCCATTATCCAGAGTAGCCAAGATCAGGTTTTGTATGAAACATGTGGGACGTTTTCTATACATATCATATACTTTTTGTTTTTTGACAAAAGAAATATATTTACATTCTGTTCTACAATTTTCTTTTTTCACTTGACAATATGTATGTTATGGACACTTTTTCATTCATGTAAGAATGTTATCTTGTTTAAAATCTGTTCATATGTGATTTTAAAAAGGCAAAAGAATTAAATGAATGTCATTATGAATGTTTCTGTAAAAGTGTCTAAATTGGATTTCCACTTTGTTTTTAAAAAAATACTGTGGCTGAAGTAGAAGTAGGTTGCCCAGTGGTTATTGTCATTTGACATTTCATTTCTTGAGAATACTGCTTAGCTGTTTGAGCATTCAGTGTGTTCTTAACTTTGTTGAGGACTAGACATTTTGTGTCCGTAACGTAACTAGTCCTCTTTTCTTCCGCGCTGTATGGCCCTGGTGTAGATGTGATATGGCAGTCTGGCGTACGGCGGCCAGTATGTCACTGAAAGTCTGTACTTGTGGTGAGTGAGATAGTAGAGTAAGCCAGTAAACAGGTATACGCCAGAAACTATTAAGGCTAAATACAACAAAGTTTATCTTTTTTAAAATACCTTTTCGGGAAAAAAGGATGATTATTTGTTAAAAGGAAGCACAGGGAGAAAATGGCTTTCCTGTAGCCCTGGAGTTCTCTGTATTTTCAAGGCAGCTCTGTGGTGCCAGGAAAAACAACACAAAACCTTCCCATGATATAAATCAATGTTAATTTCCTCCTTGGTTATTCTTTATAAGCTATTGTAGTTGGTATCATGTAAAGTTGGGTGAAGAGTATAGAAAGAAAAATGGCCCAAATCTAATGATTGCTGTAAGCTCCCTAAAGGCAGGAACTGTGTTTGTCTCATTTCCCTAGTGCTTAGGTTAATACTTGGCACATAGTAGATAGTAAGTGTCCGTTGAATGAACTAATGACCAAAGATAAAGTACCAGGAAAGAGTGGAGAGTGGTCTATGGAAGCCACAGGATCAGAGTTTCAAGGAAGAAGTGAGTAGCAGTTGTCAATTCAACATAAGGCTCCTAGAGCTGAGTCTGAAAAATGTTCACTGGATTTGGCAGTTAACATGTCACTGTGGGCTTGAGAACAAGTTCGATGAAGTGTTCTTTAACACTGCTTCATTCTGTGACACAGTTGTAACTTTCTCTACAGTCCCTAAGTACTTTGTACATTATTGAAATTATGAGTGTGTGCATATGCATCTTCCATGAGTCCAGGAAGGGCATCAAGGACAAGGACCTCTCTCGTTTCTTTATTTGTTCTTTCTGGGGTTTTTTTGTTTGTTTGTTTGTTTTTGTATCACTAGAGCATGGCACTATATGTGGCTTATATTAAGTGCTTAAAAATGAAAAGTCAAGCCGTATTATAAATTTTACTCTACAGGAAAAGGTGTTGTAAAGTATATTGTTAGTTTTCTAATTGTTCTAGAGATATGACATGAATGTGTTTAGCTAAGGAGATTATATCTTTATCTCTCTATATGTTTTTTAAGTTGCTAAATGGAATGGTGGTGCATTGGAACTAAAGAAGAAACATTTTTAGATTTGGGGGAGCTTTTCATCAAACAGGTCCTGAATATAAATCCTGCCCTTGCCCAGTGAGATTCATTACCCCAGTTCCCCTCTGGATAGTTTTGTAGCTTCTTGAGTTTGTAGTCCAGGTTCTGAGTGGCGTTCTGTTACTCTGATTTGAGAGATCATACCTCTTATCTTGGAAACTAAACATCTTAATTTGCATTTGATCCACATTTTATATAATATAAAGAGCCTAGCTACAGTCTGAAAGATTATATTCATTTCTCTTTTCACCTTTCCTGGACCTCGTTTGAGCTAACTATCTAAGAATTGGGAGAGCCCAAGCTTATCTCTTTGGGATCTACGGACTATGTATGGTTGAATTTAGTATTCTAGTTTCTTTAGGAATTAGCTGTGCATTTTTTTTGGTCTTTTTTTTTTTTCTTTTAAAATCTGGCACTGATTTTTTTAAGCTGTCTTGCTACTCAGATTTGATTTTATTTTTTAATTTTAATGACTCACATTGGAATACATGCATATCACCCACACTGTTCACTGTCAAGATAATAACTTATGCTTGTCTTGGCAGAGTACTCATTTCCTTAGGAGGAAGGTTATTTTTAGTATTTGTGGAAAGGTTCTCAAAGGATATGTGAGCTTAGAAGTGATCACAAACCTCCTTCTCTCCTTAGTTGTGCATGACTGCTCACCAACTTGACTAGCATTTTTCTCTGAAACCTGTCAAGATAGTGATGATACTTGCTTTCCCTCTCTAACTAGAAACACAAAGCTTGTAAGTTTTCTTTGTCCTTGCATTACTAAAGGGGTTAATTAACTTAAAAATGACAGAGAAAGGAATCTTCCTGATTTTAGTGGAATATCAACTTCCCAAAGCTATCATTGGAATTACCACTATTTAAGGACATTTGGATATGGATTACATATTAGTCTAGGTTACTGTCAATCCTTATTTGGAAAGAAGCAAAATATAAGTAAATATTTTTTAAGACATTTATGGTTGCTATGCCAGGATTTATTTTATTTTATTTTAATCTTCACCTGAGGACATGTTTACTGATTTTAGAGAGAAAGGAAGTGGGGGGTGGCGAGAGCGAGAAACATTGAACAGTTGCCTCCCGCACGTGCCCTGACCAGGGATTGAACCTGCAACCTTTTTGGTACACGAGATAACACTCCAACTAATTGAGCCACCCGGCTGGGGCAGCTTTGCCATGATTTAATGAGAGAGAGAGACAGCAAAATATCGAGAAAAGCATTTCTTTCTGTAAAAGAGTAGCTTATTCTCCTGTAGGGGGCATAGTGGTCATTCATAGATGGCTTTCTATTTCATATTCATTTTCATATTCATTTTCATGTCATTCTGAAATTTACACTTTACAAAATAATTCTGATGTTCTGTATAGTAACTATTTAGGGACTAGGAAATTGGACTTCAGTTTCTATACCTGCCCCCCCCAATAGCCTCAACACTTTTATTACTCCCACAGTGGCCCCGTTATCTTTGTATGTCTCCACACTGGACTCTTCTTTTATTTCTAAGCTATGAAACCTAAAATTGACCATCTTACTTTTAGTAAGCTCCTGATTGCTTCAGAATACAGAGCAAGGGTTTTAGCTTTATGGAGGTGGTTATGGACCCTTTTGAGAGTCTGATGAAGAAACAAATTTTGTACCAAGAAAAGTTTATATTACACACAAAATTTTGTTTACAGTTTTAGGAAGTTCATGGATCTCTCTCTCTCATTATCATCCTGTTCAAAAATGCCTGGTGTAGGTAGAAATAAGAAAACATCTGGGTATTTTTGTCCCTTTTTGGTGATGTTAACGGTGGTTTGCCAACTCCATCACCATCTTTCACCCAAAATATTTCAGTGCTACTTTGCATATACTCAAGTGATAAAGTTAAATAGCTGAAACTCGTGTAACTATTGAGAGCGTGGACTGTCAGAAACTGAGAGCAAACACAGCTAATAATCAAAACACATAGACAAATGTAACAGCTATGTAAGTAGGTGTATTTTTTCATATTCTGGGGGTATTAGTGGATATTTCTGTAGAGTTGTATGTTACAAAGAAAATGGGAGGGGGAAGCCCTGGCCAGGGAGCTCACTTGGTTAGAGCGTTGTCCCAATATGCCAAGGTGTTGTGGGTTCGATTTCCAGTCAGGGCACAGACAAGAAGCAACCAATGAATGCATAAATAACTAGAAAAACAAATGGATGTCTTTCTCTGTCTGCCTCTCTGTCTCTGTCTCTCTTCTCCCTCTCCCTTCCTCCTCCTCCTTCTCTCTCTCTCTCCCTTTCTTCCCCATCTTCCCCCTCTTCCTTCGCTTTCCCTCCTCTTTCCTTCTCTCCCCACATTCCCTTCTCTATCTCAAAAAAATTCAATAAATAAATTAAAAAAAGAAAATGGGGAGGGAAGAGGTCTCACCTTCAAAAATAAGAGAGAAATCTTTGCACTTGTATAAAACTAAATTTTCCCTGTGTTGTGAATTGAGAGCATTGAGATGTTGAAGGGTTGGTTTATGTTTCGGTTTTAAAACTGAAGTAGAGCCCTGGCTGGAGTGTATTACTCAGTGCATTGAGCTCTGGCCTGAGAACCAAAAGGTCTCCAGTTTGATTCCCAGTCAGGGCACATGCCTGGGCTGTGGGCCAGGTTCCTGGTTCAGGATGTGTGAGAGGCAGCCAATGGATGTTTCTCTCACACGTCCCCGGTTCTCTCCCCGCTTTTCTCCCTCCCTTCCCCTATCTCTGAAAATAAATAAAATCGTCAGTAAAAGAACCAGAGTAGAGTAAATGCTGAATTCTTCATCTGTAGTCTGGATTTTTAGCCACGAGGCAGGTCCTTGTAAATAGGAGAGCCGGTGTACTCTAAGAAACCGATGTTGTATTGGCTTGGTGAGGGAGGCCCAAACCTGTTTACAGCCTTTTTCCCTAGCGTCATGCATTGCTGTCAACATGAAAGCTTGTCTGATAATTTTGCAGTTTTTCTCCTTTAATATTTCGAGAACCAACCTACCGGTGGCCCTAGGAGATTAGAGCTCTAGAAACTTGAGCTGCAGTCTTATCACTCACACTATTCTTGATTGTGGGCCAGCTCTGGCTGTATTTATGTGTCCTAAACATCCTCATGGTTGACTTAGTTTTCTCTCTGGTTTATTTGTACTTGGCCCAGTCAATTTGTGTAAGGACTCAGCTTTATTTTACATCTTTTAAAGAATAGGTGGCATATACTTTGAGAGGTTTTAATGGAAAGAGACTTATTTGTTCATATAATAGCTTGTAATAGAGTAGGTATGGCACGAAAGCTTTGCATGCGCATGTATATTTTTTTATTCTTTACATCTTGATAAACAGTAGGTGTAACTCAGGGATCACCTCCTCTGTGAAGCCTTTTCTGGTTGCTCTTTCCCTTTTACCTCCCAGAATCGGCCACTTCCTCCCCTGTGCCTCTACTGAGCCCTTTATGTATTTTTTCACATATAGTCTTTCCTATTTGTTTATAGTCTATCTCACTGCTAGACTTTAAGCTCCTTGAGGATATGGTCCATATCCCACTCATTTCTGTGTATAAGGTCCTAAAATATGTTTTATGAATGAATGGGTGAATAAACAGTATAAAGAGTATTATAAAGCACTTAAGACAGGGATTAAAAACTCAGATGTCTTCAGGGTCCAGGCATAAGTGAGTTACGCAGACCTGGTTAGGGACTATGGTAACATGCCTTATCTAAAAGGAGCAGCTGTTGCTCAGTTTCAGCCAGTCGGTGCGTTGTGGGAATGCTGACCCTGTGTTGCCAGATCTTTTAATTTTTTTATTGGTTTGAGAGAGAGAAACATCGATTTGTTGTTCCACTTATTTATGCATTCATTAGTTGATTCTTTTAAAAAATTTTTTTAATTGATTTGAGAGAAAGAAACATCACTTCGTTGTTCCACTTATTTATGCATTCACTGGTTGCTTCTTACATGTTCCCCGAGCTAGGATTGAATCCACTACCTTGGTGCATTGTGACAATGCTCTAACTAGCTGAGCTACCTGGCCAGTGCCCAGATCTTTTAATTTTTTAAGAGAAGTTAGACATTTGGGTTTTTATATGAAATCTCTTGATTGTTAAAATGTTGTCAATTAAGATTTTTAAAAACTTTATTGAGGCATAATTTACATACAAAAAGTATATGTATTATGGATGTATATAGCTCAATTCATTTTCACAAACTGGACTGATTTTTAAAACATTTTTCATCCAAGGACATGCTTATTGATTTTAGAGAGAGTGGAAGGGAGGGAGAAAGAAAGGGAGAGAAACATTGATGTGAGAGAGAAACATCAATCAGTTGCCTCTTGCACACGTCCTGACTGGGGCCCATACCTGCAGCCTAGGCATATGCCCTGACTGGGCATCGAACCCATGACCTTCTGGTGTTTGGGATGATGCTCCCACCAGCTGAGCCACAGTGGCAAGTGCTGATTTTTTTTTTGTGGGCCAAACAAAACTGAATTGACCTGCAAGCCACCAGTTTGCAATTTTTGACAAAGGCCATATGGCAGGGGTGTCAAACTCATTTTCACCAGGGGCCACATTAGCCTCACAATTGCCTTCAAAGGGCTGAATGTAATTTTAGGACTGTATGAATGTAACTGCTCCTTAACTGTTAAGCGAGAGCTCAGTGCTGCCGCCGGGTAGAAACAAGGTGGAGGGCCAGATTCGGCCCGCGGGCCTTGTGTTTTCCACCTGTGCCATAAGGGGAACTATATAATTTCAGAAAGAATCACCTAATAGATAAGAGTGTCTCAAAGAGACACATAAACCAAATGCAATGTGTGGGACTTACTTGGATTATGATTCAAAGAAATCAAATGTAAAAGAACATTTATGAAATGATCGGAAGTTTGAGTATTGACTGGCTGTCTAATAATGTTACAGAATTCTTATTGTAGATGTAATATAGTTGGTTTTTTATAGACTTTCTTTTTTTGAGCAGTTTAGAGTAAAATTGAGCTAAAGGTATAGAGATTTCCAATATACGTGTGCCCCATACACACACACAGCCCCTCGCGTCATCCACATCCTGCACTAGAGTGCCACACTGCTTACTGTTGATGAACCTACGTTGACATATCATTACCGCACAAAGTCCACGTTTACATCACGGTTCACTCTTGCTGTTGTACATTCTATGGGTTTTGACAGTGTTATAGTATCATACGTAGTTATTTTTTTAAAAGAGTCCTTAAAGATTCATACTGAATAATTTGTGGGTGAAATGAAGTGACACTGGAGTTGGCTTCAAAATAATTTGGGAAGCATGTGACAGTTCAGGTTTAAATGTTGAGAATCATCGAAGCTGAATAGTGGGTACATGGGCGTTCATTATATTAGTGCCTCTGTTTTTTAATACGTTTGAAATTTTCTAATTCCAAAGTAAAGCAAGAATCCAAGTTAAACCTGAAGCATGAGTTTTGGGGTCTAGGATAATGGAATGCCAATGCTGGTGACATTATAAATTTCCGAAACTGAAGTCTGCAACGGTCATAGCATTTTCTGTTTTTCATTAATAGGGCCTGAAAGTCAGTATACTAAGACTGCTCAGGAGATTGTTAACGTCTGTTACCAGACATTGACCGAGGTAGGTGGTAACGAGGAGGTCCCTTTGGGATCTAGTGTCATGGAATCTCTTTGTTCCCATGGGTGAGGAGGCCTTCCTTGCCTATCCTATTTTAATACGTTAAGCGCGAAGCCGATGTTGCTGGGCTTTCCGTTCAGGCGGCGGGCCAGCAACCACTCAATGGGTGTTGAGTTAGAGTATAAACAGGCGCACAATGGTGCTGCCAATGCAAAACTTCATTAAAATGACAACATTTATTTTTTTTAACCTCGATACTGCCAGTCCCATGCACTGATGTTGCCCAAATGAAAAGTCCACTCTCAGTCCCTGGGGACTGGACGCCGCCTGAACGGGAAGTTCACTGTCAGTCCCCAGGGACTGACGCCACGCTTAACGTGCTAAAAATGTAACATCCTACGCCACCACCACCACCCCTTATTTCCTTCCCTGCTTTATTTTCCTACATAGAACTAAATGTTTTTAACACGCTATATAATTATTTACTTTAATTACCATGTGTCCTGCCTCTAGAATAGAAGCTCCATGAGGGACGGGAATTTTTGTTAAAAAATTCCTTGCTTTGTTGACGTTTGTATTCCCAGTGCCTAAAACACATGTTGAATGAATTCACTAATTTTTTTCTCAGTATGATGAGCATTTGACTCAGCTTGAGAAGGATATTTGCACAGCTAAGGAAGCAGCCTTGGAGGAAGCAGAATTAGAAAGCTTGGACCCAATGACCCCAGGGCCTTACACACCTCAGGTGAGTCTGAGGGCTAGAAACCTCCTCTTACAATTTTCTTATTGGTTTGGGAAATTTGGAGCTTATTAACAGATGTATTTACTGAGATACCCTTCTTCTCTGTCCTTCCTCTTCATATGCCTTTCGTGTGCTTTCTTGTCTTCTCAAAGGCTAAGGTGAGTGAGGGCCATGGGTCTTGGTGGCCTTGTTGAATTAGAAGAGGCAGGTGTGGGGTGAATGAGTGGGGTGGGGTCTTAGTTGTTTTAAGCAGTGTTTAGGAATACCAGATTCCTGGCTACTGTGGCCAGAGGCCTGCCTCTTGAGTCTCTAGAGCTCCCTTGCCTATGAATTAGGGCTCTGGCACATCCCGAGAATATAGACTTCTCAGCAATAGACACGGGCCACACTGTTCCTTTGCCTTATAAATGCCTGATTACTCATTCCCTCAGAGGTACCTAGTGTAGCTCAGATGTTGCTCATTTTCCTGGATTGACCCCCCTCTCTTTGTAAAGGATGACAGGTAATATATGTAATTTTAAATTTACATGCCCAAAGACCAGAGAGCAGGAGTGATAAGACATTTTTAGTGCTTCTGCTCTGAGCCTTGAATATAATGAGTGTATTTCATCTACATTATACTTTTAGAGGGATGGCATAGTTGAAGAACAGGGCTTACCACAATATAGCTGGTGCTTGTTCTATATTGGAGGCATTATGGTAAAGTGGAAAGTACATGGAATTTGGCATAAAATAGGCCTGGGTTTGAATCTTAGCTCTATTCCTATCTAGCTTTGTGAACGTGGGATGTTAACCTCTCTAACTCAGTTTCCTCTTCTCTAAAATGTACTTTTCAAGATTGTTAGAAACATGAAATGAATTAATTTGCCTGGAACATAGTAGACATTCAGTAAATGTTTTCTTATCTGTACAAAAGTTGTCTACAAAGTTTTCAAAGGCCCTTTCAAATTTAACCAAATATTCTAATGCAAAATTCTCCAAATTCCCACTAGAAAACTTTTCTTCATTTTACTCAGGTTTTGCTCTGAACTGATAATGCAGCCTATATGATTTCTGTTGGATTATTGCTGTCTCTCATTCATGCACTTGCCCTATCTATCTTTTATTCTCTCTTTCATCCCAAAACATACTCTGGTTTCTCTTCAGATCGTATACATCTTTCGCCCTTTACCAAAACATAGGTTATTGAGAGGCCGTGTATAAAGAACCCTAAGATACTTCTTCCAGGCCCAGAACAAGGGAAGGTTTTTGGAGTGTGTGGGTAGATTGGGTCAAGGGGGCTTAGGATAGTGATGTTGCCCAGGAAGGCTTTATTTGCTAATAGGCCTGCAACTTCCACCAGGTGTCTTCTGGTAAGTTGAAGCCCGGGTTGCAGCCATCATTCCCCAGGAGATTCTAGCCACGAAGTGGCACATGGTTTGCACTAGTCTATGATAGCATAGGCCTTGTTCTTTGGTGAGTCAGAGCCTTAGACCCAAAAGTTTTCTTCCATTCTTCTCTACCTCTCCCACACTCTCTCAAATGGCTGAAGAAAATCTGGCAACTGTTCTTCCTTCTGAGCAGTAGCTGTAGTTTGGTCCAGTTAGAGGGTCTCCTATGAAGAACAGGATGTAGATGGTGCCTCTTCATTGTTCCAGTTCGCCCTGTCATCATCACTCATATACTCATATTTTAAAATAGTAAAACCAGTTCATTACCTCTTAACCTGAGGAAGATGGGCATGAATGATTGTTCTTACTCATTACTAGTTTCAAACCCAAATGTCACTGAAGAGGGTTGTATAAGTTTAACCTAATACAATTCCAGCTGTATAGAAACATAGCACTCATACTCATACTTTACTTCCAGCTCTGACTGATGGTAGTCAGTAATTTTCATTCAGCCATTTTTCACTTAGCTTGTGTTGCATCATACATTCAATTTAATACTTTATTTAAAACTGCTTATTTTTTTTTAAGATTTTATTTCTTTATTTTCAGAGAGAGAAGGGAGGGAGAAAGAGCAATGTATGGTTGCCTCTCACATGGCCCTCACTGGGGACCTGGCCCGCAACCCAGGCATGTGCCCCGACTGGGAATCGAACCGGGACCCTCTGGTTCCCAGCCCGCGCTCAATCCACTGAGCTACACCAGCTGGGCTAAAACTGCTTATTTTGCAGTTTCATAAAGAAGAAATAAGTTACCTAAAATGAAGTTCACGACTCAGAATCAACCACTGTCAACATTTTGGAGTGTTTCTTTCCAGTCTGTGATGTGTATGTTTGCACGCGCATGCACTTGCGTGTGTGTTTATAGACAAACTTAAAGTGAAATTGGTCAAGATGCTTTTGGATCTTGTTTTCACTTCACATTATATTAGGAGCACATTATTTTACTAAGTAGTCTTTGAAAACATGATTTTTTGTAAGTAGCTGCATAATATTTCTGTCCTCAGAGAACTCTTTCCTATTTCTCCAGCTTGTTCTTTATTGGTCCCTGCTTCTCTACTGTCACTAAATAAGTCCATTTGCTAAATCCTTATTCTCTTCAGCAGAAGGAAGAGGGAAGAATGTATCTATAATTTTTTGAATACCAGGCATTGGGTATTACTTATGAACTTACACATATCTCTTAAATGTCCCAACAACCTTGTGAGGTAGACATTATCAACCATGTTTTACAGGTGAGGAAAGCAAGACTTGGAGAGATTAAGTAATTTCTTAAACTTACTCAGTCAGCAAATGGTGGAGGCAGGACTCAAACCCAGGACAGTTTATTCTAAAGTCCCTGGTTTTTCACCGCACCATTTTGCCTCATAGCATCTTCTGATGCACTCTCGTTGGGATTGAAATTTTTTGATCCCATTTCCTACTAGAAGTTAAGTCTAAGCTGATCAAAATAGCACCGGTAGGAAGCCCTGGGCCTAAAAACAATAAGGCAAGGCTTAGAAGAAACTAGAGTATTGACCAGAAAAGCTGTTAGTACATAGAATTGTCCTATAACATTGATGCTTTTCTGCTTCAGGTGTCTAATGATCATATACGTTAGATGCCTCTCTGCTAGAATGAACAACATCTGTAAGATTTCCCAAAACCTCTCCATAAAGTTATTTCAAGCTGTGTTTTCTCTTTAAGTGGATTGGTCTGCATGATCTTTTTGTGCAGTGAGTACTCTCAAGGGGAATTCTCTGTCGTCCTTACTCCTTTTCCTAAATAGAAGCTAAGATGTATGATTTGTGTCATAGCCTCCTGATTTGTATGATACCACCACATCCCTCAGTATCTCGCGAGATGCTTCTGTATTTCAAGATGAGAGCAATATGTCTGTGCTGGATATTCCAACTACCACTCCAGAAAAGCAGGAGACACAGGTAGGATATTCTTCTTTCTCTTTGTGAGATTGGTAGTATGCTTTGGAGCAGGGAGTGGGGTGATATCTGACATTTGTCAAGGATAATGGAACTCCTTGGCCCTGGGGATGCAGGTTAAGAATGTAATTTCAGAGTGGGATGGTAGCATGTCACATGATGCACCAGTGCCACGGTAGGCTGGGCAAGGAAGACTGATGTAGATATTGAAGGGTATGATGATGAGGAGGAGGAAGAAGATGGGGAACCTAAGACTCCAGCCCCAGTGTGTATGCTTACAGGAAGCTTATGGTTACATTAGACCTTTATGATACAGGAGCCCCACCAATAGAGGGCAGGCCAAATCCCAGGCCAAGACCCAATATCAGAGGGTCTCTATAGCAAGTCCCAGTCTGGCTTGGAACCAGTTAAACAAGTCTGTCCACCCAAATTGCTGTTTACTGTCTGGCCCCATGGGCAAAGTCAGGGCAGCAGAACTTTGGGGAAGGCACAGATGTGAAAGTATATGAGGCATCAGAGCAGCCTGACAGGTGACTAAAAAGACCAAGTTCAGAATAATTGCCCTGCTATTCTACTGTGTGTATGCTATAATCCAAATTCAAGTTATCTATAAAAGTAGATTAAAAGTTTTTATTTGGCCTTTTCTAGCGGTATCATAAGATACTTTTTAAAAATATATTTATTTTTAGAGAGAGGGGAAAGGAGAGAGAAAGAGAGGGAGAGAAACATCAATGTGTGGTTGCCTCTCTCGCGCTCTCTACTGGGGACCTGGCCTGCAACCAAGGCATGTGCCCTGACTGGGAAATGAACTGGCGACCCTTTGATTTGCAGGCTGGCGCTCAATCCACTGAGCTATACCAGCCACGACTCAGAAGATACTTCTGATCTGAAGTCAGAAATCCTATCAGCTTATCTCAATCAGGATTCCACTGGAAGTACAAAACCCAAAAGGGTTTTTCTATCCCAAAGGGTCTTAATCCAAGCTAAGAAAAGCTTGGGTTAGAAAGGAAGAGTCTCCTTGTGATGATACAGTAGTAGAACAAGGACCTTCCTGTTCTTTGGATTTTTTACCCTATCGGTGATTTCCAAAGAATAAATGGGGAAAAATGCACATGGTTTGAGCTGTGTAAACAGCCCCCACTAGCTGTGGGGTTGACTGGGATATCAGCGAGGAGCCTCCGTCCTGGGCAAGAGCCCTCATTAACTCCTCCTACAGGCACGTCTCTCAATGATGTGCTATTTGTGTTCCTTACTCAGATGCGCCAGGGCCGAGGTAGGCTGGGCGAGGAAGACTCTGATGTAGATATTGAAGGGTATGAGAATGATGAGGAGAAAGATGGGAAACCTAAGACTCCAGCCCCAGTGAGTATGATTACAGAAAGCTTGTGGTTACATTATACCTGTATATGCTAGGAGCCCAACCAGTACAGGGCAGGCCGAATCCCAAGGCGATATCAGAGGGTCTCTATAGTGAGTCCCAGTCTGACTTTAATCCTTGGAACCAGGCAAACAAGCCTGCCCACCAAAATTACTTCACTTCATGTGAGGCAGCAAGGGGGGCTGGTGGTGGCTTCTGGTCTCTTACTTGTGTGATTGATGGGACCTTGACCCCCAACTGGTCTTACCTAGGAAGGTGAAGATGCAGATGGTGATCTTGCAGATGAAGAGGAAGGAACTGTGCAGCAGCCTCAAGCCAGTGTCCTATATGAAGATTTGCTTATGTCTGAAGGAGAAGATGATGAGGAAGATGCTGGGAGTGATGAAGAAGGAGATAATCCTTTCTCTGGTAAGTCTTGCCCTTTGCTTCTGTTCCCGTGTAGCTCACCATAGCACCCTCAGGATTGGGTAGGAAGCTCTTGGCCACATATTTTTACTTTTTTTTTTTTACCATCACCTGAGGACATGCTCATTGACCTTAGAAAGAAAGGAGAGGAAGGAGAGAGAGACAGACATTGATGTGAGAGAGAAACATTGACCGGTTGTGTCTCACATACGCCCCGACCGGGGACCAAACCCGCAACCCAGGCATGTGCCCTGACTGGGAACCTGCCTTTCAATTTACAGGACAGTGCTTCAACCAACTGAGCCACACCGGCCAGGGCCACATATGCTCTTTCAATGAAGTCCTACTAACAGACCTCAGAGTACTGAGGACTTACTCATAGGCTGATGAAATTCATTATCCTTAGAGGAAGTGAAGAAATAACAACACAGGAGATATAAAAGATGACCATGGGAAAAGGCAATGCCTAAGTAGCGCCTTTGATGTGAATACTTCATAAAAACAGAAGTGTTATATGTGGCAATAGGGAAGGAAAATGAAGAAAAAAGATCCTGCCTTGTGATGTTTTGTGGGTCAGTGGCAATGGCAGGAGAAAAGTATAGGAGGAGGTAATGGAAAAACAGATGCATTGGACTGAGGTGGAAAGGGAAGTGGTTATTTGGATTCAGTTTCTAAACTATAGATCTTGCCAGTGTTTACCCAAATACTCACCTGCGGTAAGGAGTCCAGGCAAGATACCTGTATAGGTATGTAGCATAACTAGTTTTGTAGACCAAGCCAAATATGCTAATTCTGTCCAGCTTATCTCAGAATCTGTCTCTTTTCACAGCTATCCAGCTGAGTGAAAGTGGAAGTGACTCTGATGTGGAATCTGGTGGGTTAAGGCCCAAACAGCCCCGCATGCTTCAGGAGAACACGAGGATGGGCATAGAAAATGAAGAAAGCATGATGTCCTATGAGGGAGACGGTGGGGAGGCTTCTCATGGTTTGGAGGATAGCAACATCAGGTAATCGACAGCAACATGCTACAGGGCTGTGGCATCAGTGCCCAGCTATGATGTCAGAGGGCCCAGCATCAGATTACGTTCATCCATCAGACATTTCCTGAGTGCCTGCGAGGGCCAGGAACTGTGCTAGGCCCTTGGGGATACACAGAGGAGCAAGACATCCTGCCCTTGAGGAGTTCACAGTCTAGTGGAAGAGACTGATACAAACAAAATCATTACAGATGCAACGCGATAAGTGCTGTAGCATAAGTTAAGTACAAAGTGCCAAGTCATCACTGAGGAGAGAATGTCTCACCCTGCTTGGCAGTAATCGAGAAGTTTCACAGACAAGGGAACACTGGAACTGGGTTTTTCAAGATGAATAGGAGTCTACTAAGTAAATAAGTGGCAGCAGGTGAGGAGACCTTAGAGACGAAACAATATGTTCAAAGGCGCAGCAATGTAACATGTATGTTCCAGAGGGAAGGGAGAGTATTGGGAGTTGTGGCTGCAAGAGTAGCAACGTTTTGTATTGCAGAAGACCGTAAATGACATGCTAAGACACTTAGCTTTGGGGTAATAGGAGTCCTTATCTAAGAAAAGGAAGTTAACCTCAAATTTGTGTGTTAAATAACTTTAGGACAACAATAAGGATCTCAACTAGTATCTGTTAAGAGAGGGGGAGGAAGGGACGTGTTCACGACCTAGTTAGCAGGTAGATCGATTAGATTTAGGAGGTAAGGAGATCAAGTATATAATGAAAAGGAATGCCACTGAGGTAGGAAAGAGGAAGAACAGGCATGAGGTAGAGTGGAAGGGAGGACAAAATGAATCTGTGTTTGGATATGTTGGATTTAAGGTACATACACATCCAGCCAGAGGTAACCAGGAAGCAGTTATAGTCTTTTATTAATTCATCAAATATTTATCACAGAGAAAATAGAGACTACAATATAGTCCCTTCCTCCAAGAAGTTCAATCTGATGGGAAACCTAAAACAGGTCAACAGATGACTCAGGTCACAGTGTGACATGAAAAGTGCTGTAATAGGCGACCACGGGATTTTTCTGGGACTTGGGTAGGAGTGGGGTAGCGGAGCCGGTTAGAGAAGGAAACCGAGCTACATGAGAAATCAAAAATTTTGAAAATATGTATCTCCTTTGACTTCCAAATGTCATGTCTAGGAACTTCTATGGGAATAATAATACTTTTATTGGGATGTTTGTACAAGGATGTTTATCACAGCATTGTTTCTAATAGTGGGAAAATTGGACACAGCTTAAATGTCTTAGTGAGACTGTTAAATAAATCATGTTGCAGCCATACAGTGGGCTACCGTGCAGCTATGAAAATGATGCTATTGGTGTATGTTTATAAAGATGTTCATTATAATCATCAGTGAAAAAAGCAGATTCCTAAAGAGTTATGTAGAGTATTCTAATTTTGTAAATAGAACATGTTTAAGCATCTAAGTGAAGTGCATAGGAAAAAATTGGAAGGTCATACACTAAAAGACTATCTCTGGGTAGTGGAGTTATTGGTGATTTTTCTTTTTTCTGGTTGTATATTCTAATTTTTTTAAACCAGTGAATGTGCATTATTTGTGTGATGTTTTTAAGTAAAATTAAGAATAAACAAACAAACAAAAATTAAAGCACACTCTGGCAGAAGTGTGAAGAGTTCATTGAAGGAGAGCAAGACTGGAAGCATGAAGACTGAGTTCAGTGGTGCAGGCCAGAGACCGCAGAGCACTAAGTCAAGGCATGAAGGGTAGGGACGGAGAGGAGGGGATGAAGACAAGATCTGTGGAAGAGGTAGACCCTCTAGGGCTGTTGACTAATTGGGTATATAGGTGAGTGAAGCTGTAAGTGGTAGATGAAACTATGAGGCTGTCAGAGTGTTTATGGTCACATAAGCTGGCAGTGTGTTGTTCAGATACAGGGGAGTTTCTTTCAGATTCTTGTGTATATCCAGCTGGCAAGCTGATGTTTTTGAACAGGATCATTTCTCTCTCAGGGACCCATAGAACAGTCCAGAACCAGTCATTTTAGTGTCCAGGGGAGGTGAGATGGTGGAACCAAGAATGGGACTGGTCAGCTAGAGGACGGTGCCCGAGCATGAGAGATGACATGTTTCTCTTCTCAGTTATGGGAGCTATGAGGAGCCTGATCCCAAGTCGAACACCCAAGACACAAGCTTCAGCTGCATCGGTGGGTATGAGGTATCAGAGGAGGAAGAAGAGGAGGAAGAGCAGCGCTCTGGGCCGAGTGTACTAAGCCAGGTCCACCTGTCAGAGGACGAGGAGGACAGTGAGGATTTCCACTCCATTGCTGGGGACAGTGACTTGGACTCTGATGAATGAGGCTTCCTTTGGGCCTCCTTGGTCAGCCTTCCCTGTTCTCCAGCCTAGATGATTCAATTTTTTATATTAATATTTGTACAGTGTCTGATCCTGAAATCACCAGATTAACACCTTAGCCTTTAAAAAATAGTGAGTAAATGATAATGAATCACCTCTCCTGATCTCCCTGGGGCAGTGTCACCCTTGAATTAAAATCAAGCAGTCCCTTTCTCCCTACCACTGATAAGAGTAGTGCAATCTCCTCCTTCTCCAGTGCCCACCTTTAACTTCACTTACTGCTCTTGGTATCATTTTTCCCTGGGGAAGGTGGAGAAGTTAGGAATGGACTAATACCTTTATGTCCTCTTGTATTAGGAATTTTCTAAGCATGGTATCATCTCAGTTTTCTAGCAGGCTGGAACAGGTGACAGCCCCCCTGCTGCGACAGGGAATTGGGTTCTTTCTGGTGGACTCTATGCCACGCTGAACACACAAACCTGTTGGACACATTGCCCATTATTTTATTATTTATTTGACTTTGCAATGCCTCGTTCCTAGATGGGTTTGAGGCAAATGTTACAAATCTTTGAAACAGCCTATATGTCAGAACTGATATGTTGCCATGTAAATGTGTTCTGTCCCCCACCCCCAGGGGAAGTGATAGGAACATGGTAAGTTCCTTAGGGCAAAGGCTGTGTCTTCTGTTTCCTTTCATGCTTAGGATATGGTTCTATGCATAGGAGGTATACAGTCAATCTTCCGAGAATTATAAAATTCTCAACACATTTGTTGTTGAACATCTGCTTTATCATAAGCACTCTATCAGATCCTTGGGATGCAAAGCTAAATAAGACACACTCCTTTTACCCAAAGAGCTTACCGTCAAGTTGGGGGAGGGCAGCACAATTCAAAACATATTAATAAAGCATTACAGTTCTGTGAGATAAGTGCAATGAAAGGGCGAGATATAAAGTATAGGGGAAATAGAGGAGTGATCATGTCTGAAAAAGTCAGGGAAGTCTTCCTGGAGGTAATTCTTAAGCTGATTGTTGAAGAATTAGTAGGAGCTTGCCAGATGGGAAAGTCCAGGCAGGGTGTAACGTGAAGGGAAAAAGCTGAAGTCTAGAAATGGCAGAGTGTGTTCCTAGTTTGTTTGTTTGTTTGTTTGTACCTGCCTTGTTCCAAAAAGGATGTAAGGTGGTTTTGTTCCAGTCCTTTCATGCTGGAACGGCTAGAGATGAGACTGAAAGATGGGCAGGGAGCACATCAGGAACTTTCACTTTGATGCTAATGAGTATGAATTCTATATTTTAGGAAATGAACTCTAAGGGATATATCAGGTTTGTGTTCTAGAAGTTTTCTGTACATTGAGTCAAGAAAGAAATTGAAGAATTATGTGACAAAAATGCCATTTTTATAAAAGACACAATCGTGTACATGTACGTAGTATTTATATTGTACGTACTTGTGTGTGCAAAGGACAAGGTCTAAAAAGACATATGCTGAACCGCGATGATGCTTGAGGAATGGGATTGGAGGTGGGGGGCCATATGGTTGTATGTATTCTGGGTGTGATACTGTGCTTTTATTTCTGTATTGTTTGAATTTTTTACAAGTATGTATTATTTTTGTAATAAAAGTGTTTTTTTAAAAAAAGCAAGCAGTACTGTGGAGACTGGTTTGGAGGGGAACAAATCTAGTTCAAGTACAGTCATACCTCAGTTCTCGAACGTCTCCCATCTGGAACAGTTGGTTTCTCGAACAGCCTTCTGAAACCAATTAAATTCAAGAACTGAGGTTCCACTGTGAAGGGTAATGGAGCCCAAACTAGGGCTGTGGCATTAAGACGGGAGGAACGGGATGAATCTGAGAGATCTTTAGGAGGTAGAATCAACATGACTTGGTGACCGACTGGTATTTGGGGGTGGAAGAGGGTGAGGAAGATGGCTTTTAGGGTTTGGGTTTGGGAGAGTGAGTGGGTATAGGGTACGCATACATTCAGTCAACATTTATCAAGCCACCTGTTTTTAGCAAGGAGCCTGCTAGATGCTGATATAGAAGTAGGATACATTTTCCGATTGCAGAGAACTTAGGTCTAGAATGAGAGGTAGATACGTGAATAACTTAAGTTTATTTATTTTTTAAAAGACTTTACTTAATTTATTTTAAATGGTAAATTTTATTTATTTTTCAGTGTACCTAGTTTTTTAAAAAATATATTTTATTGATTATGCTATTACAGTTGTCTCATTCCCCCCCCTTTATTTCCCTCCACCCTGCATACCCCCTCCTACCCATATTCCCCTTTTTAGTTCATGTCCATGGGTCATACATATAAGTTGTTTGGCTTCTCCATTTCCTATTGTATTCTTAACCTCCCCCTGTCTATTTTCTACCTACCATTTATGCTACTTATTCTCTGTACCTTTTCCCCCCTCTCCTCCCACTCCCCTGCTGATAACCCTCCATGTGATCTCCATTTTTGTGATTTTGTTCCTGTTCTAGTTGTTTGCTTAGCTTGTTTTTGTTTTTGTTTTAGGTGTGGTTATTAATAACTGTGAGTTTGTTGTCATTTTACTGTTCATATTTGTGATCATCTTTTTTTTAGATAAGTCCCTTTAACATTTCATATAATAAGGGTTTGGTGATGATGAACTCCTTTAACTTGCCCTTATCTGGGAAGCACTTTATCTGCCCTTCCATTCTAAACAATAGTTTTGCTGGATAGAGTCGTCTTGGATGTAGGTCCTTGCCTTTCATGACTTGAAATACTTCTTTCCAGCCCCTTCTTGCCTGTAAGGTCTCTTTAGAAATAAGCTGACAGTCTTATGGGAATTCCTTTGTAGGTAACTGTCTCCTTTTCTCTTGCTGCTTCTAGGATTCTCTCCTTATCTTTAATCTTGGGTAATGTAATTATGATGTGTCTTGGTGTGTTCCTCTTTGGGTCCAACCTCTTTGGGACTCTCTGAGCTTCCTGGACTTCCTGAAAGTCTATTTCTTTTGCCAGATTGGGGAAGTTCTTCATTATTTGTTCAAATAAGTTTTCAATTTCTTGCTCTTCCTTTCCTTCTGGCACCCATATGATTTGGATGTTGGAGCATTTAAAGTTGTTGTGGAGGTTCCTAAGCCTCTCTTCATTTTTTTTAATTCTTGTTTCTTCATTCTCTCTGGTTGAATGTTTCTTCCTTCTGCTCCACACCGTTGATTTGAGTCCCGGTTTCCTTCCTGTCACTGTTGGTTCCCTGTACATTTTCCTTTATTTCACTTAGCATAACTTTCATTTTCTTCATCTAATTTGCAACCATATTCAACCAGTTTTGTGAGCATCCTGATTACCAGTGTTTTGAACTATGCATTTGAGAGGTTGGCTATCTCTTCGTCACTTAGTTGTATTTTTTCTGGAACTTTGATCTGTTCTTTCACTTGGGCCATTTTTTTTTGTCTCGGTGTGCCTGTTATGTATAGGGGGAGGAGCCTTGTGTGTTCACCAGGATGGGGCAACCCAGGTTTCTGCGTTATGGCGCTGTGTGTGGGGGGGGGGGTCCGAGGGGGAACAATGGCACCTACTGGGCTCTCTGCGGGTTTTCAATCACTTCCCCTGTTACCCACAACCAAACTGGGCCCTTCTGGTGCTGATTCCCTGGGTGGATGGGTTTGGGCATGCCCTAGGGCCCTGTGGGTCTCTCCCAACGAACTCTCCTGTGAGGCTGGGAGTGACTCCCACTGCCGCCTCAAGCCCCACAGGTGTTTTCAATAAGAGTTCTGAGGCTTTATTTCTGTGCACTGGAACTCTGGGTTGCATGGTCTGTCTTGCTCCCCAGTTTTTCCTCCTGGTTAATCTGCACACGAATGTGGGACCGCCCGGTCTGCAATCCACTGCCCCCTTGCCAGCCAGCCGCAGCCTTGCTGTGAGTCCTCGCTGCCCAGCTGCCTGTCTCTGTCCCTCCCACTGGTCTGGATGAATGTTTCTTCCTTAACTCCTTGTTTGTTGAACTTCTATACAGTTCAATTTTCTGTGAGTTCTGGTTGTTTTTGTTTTTGTTTTTAAATTGTCATTGTCTTTTGGTTGTGCGAGGAGGCACAGTGTGTCTACCTACGCCTCCATCTTGGCCGGAAGTTCAGATTTTGTTTATTTTTTAGAGAGGGGGAGAGAGAAAAAGGGAGAGAAACATCAGTGTGTGTTTGCTTCTTACGCGCCCTCTACTGGGGACCTGGCCCGCAACCCAGGCATGTGCCCTAGACCGGGAATTGAACCGGCGACCCTTTGATTCACAGGTTGGCACTCAACCACTGAGCTACACCAGCCAGGGCTTGAATAACTTAAGTTTAATAAAAAGTGATCATTGCAATAGATACTTACAAGGTTCTGTGGTGAGAGGAAGGAGTTACCAACTCTGCTTTATGGAGTAAGAATGCAAAGGCTTCCAGAGGAGACCCTTGAGATAGATCATGAAGAGTAGTGAAGGAGTTTGCCAGTCTTAGGGGAGAAGAGGTGTGGGGGGCATTCTGAGCAGAGGGAACAATGCTTAGGGGCATGAAACTACATGGTCTGCTGTTCACGGACTAAGTAGTTTTGGAAAGGTGGAATAGAGAGATCATATGCAGTATAGGGATTACAAGGTTCAGGATTAAATGCTCATTTTAAAGAGATCACTCTGGCCTCAGGGTGAAAATGGATGGCCTGGGGAGGAGTGAGGCCAGAGCACAGGTAAGGGAGCCTTAAACTGGCTGAGGCATTGGCAGTAGGGGGAAAGACAAGTGCATCTTGGTGACTGATTGGATAATGGAAAGTAAATGGAACCCACAGTTCTGACTTGGGTGACAGGGTAAATGGTGGTGGCATTCTCTGAATAGATCGGTCAAGGGTGGAAGGAGAAGAAATAGCTAAGCTTGATTGAAAGCATGTAAGTTTCAAGTATGATAGGTATAAAACTTAGGATTTGTGCAACCTGGGGAGTAGCTGAGATCGCCCAGAATGTGTGTGTAGGCTCAGAAGAGCGTGGAGGACAGAATCCCAGTGAACACCAATATTGAGGGGGGTTGAGAACTGGAAGGAAAGCCTGAAGAGCGACTTTTTTTGTTTTCAAACCAAGGAAGGAGTTTTAAGGGGGAAAAAAAGAAAACAAAAAAGGACAACACATACACCACAGAAAAGTGAAGGAAAATGAATCCCGAGGGAAAGAAAACCTTTGGGTTTCGGTAAGGATGTCCCCAGTGACGTGAGCGGGCGAAAGCAGTGTTGGAGTAGTGAGATTGGAATCAGCTAGCGGTAGGGTGAGGAGCAGATGAAAGATGAGGAAATGATGATAGAGATCATAGACTATTCTTTCAAGAAGCTAGGCTGTGAGGAATGAAAAAGGGAGAATCTTAAGATGGAAGATAAATCTGCGTACCTAGGCTTAGAGTAGAAAGCAACCGAGGAGAGTTTAGAAGAAAGCAAGAGAGGACAATTGTGGGCAAGACCGCTGTGAAAAACGGAGGGAATGTGAGTCACTGTAGTTAGCATTCCCTCAGGTAGGAGAGGAGATCTTTCCCTTGAGATAAAGGGATGGAGGTAGTTACGGATCAGTGTGTAGATAAGGGAGAGGAAGTTGAAGGAGTTCATACTTCATAGCTTCCATTCTTGCGAGAAAAGTGAAAGTGGGATGGAAGCTTGGCAACCAGCTAAATGTCCATCAGTAGAGCAAAGATGTTGAATTACAGTACATCCGCTCAGTAAAAAAAAATACGCAGCTGTTAAAAAACAATGAGGAAAATCTGTATGTGCTAATGTGGAAAGATAGTCTTTTTTTTGTAGTTTCAGATGTACAACCTAATTCAATATCCATATATGCTACGTGATCCCCCTCAAAAGTAGTTCTATCCATATTCATGCACTTGACCCCCTTCACCCGTTTCACTTACGCCCTTTAACCCCCTGTCCCTCTGGTAACCACCGACCTGTTCTCCGTATATATGAGCGAGTTTTGCTTGTTCGTTTTTCTTTTAGATTCCTCATATAAGCGAAATCATACGGTAGTTCTCTTTCTGACTTACTTCATTTAGCATGGTGCTCACAAAGATATTCTTGAAAAAATAAGTGATACATTTTAGGCAGCATTTAATTTCATTTGTTTGGGGAACAAAGAAGATATAAATCTATGTTTGTATATTCACAGAAAAGATTTGCAAGATACAGTTCAAACCATTAACACCTGTGAGGTAGTGTGGGGGAAGGCTTCTTTTCACTGTAAACCCTTCTGCTAATGTTTAAGTGTTTCTTTATTTTCATGGTCATTGAGGGAAATGGGAGCTGGAGCTGAGGATCCATAAAAGGATTGCTGGGTATTGAATGCAGCAATGAAATGAAGGAGCATTAATTTCAAATGGTACCAATCTACTTTATTGTATGATTTTTCTCCAAAGGTACTTATAAACACAGTTGGCAAGATGTAGAAGCAGGGAAAGGGAAAGCAGTTTGAGGTGAAGATGTGGATAAGAGAGACAGAAGGATGAATGAATTTCCTTTCAATAACCATTTCTTGACTGCTGTGCACCAAGCACTGTGCTGGGGGCTTGAATACAGTGTAGGAGCCGGACAAGTCCACACGACAGTGTGATAAGTGAAACGGTAGATGCAGTGTCCTGTAAAGGTGCAGAGGGGGGCAAGTAGCGCCAAGTCTGGAACTATGGGAGACAGACCTCAGAAATGACTAGGATGGGTTAGCCAGGGAAAGAGGGCACTTGGAAGTCGGCAGTGGGCATCATTTCAGGAAAAGAGCATGTGTCTAAATAGTTTAGGATGGCACACGTGGGAGGCGCTGGGGAGAACTGAAACTAGAATTAGCCAGGGTCCAGATCATGGAGAGCTTTGCAGCCTTTGGTAAAAAAAATCTGGACTTCATCCTAACGGTGATGGGGCTGTGTTGAGGGACTGGGGTGACTTGAGCAGCACTTTGGAATACGGACTGTGGGAGAATAGGACTGGAGATGGTGTGGCAGTCATTGAGGCAAGGTGTGAGTCAGCTGTAAGGCAAGAACAGTAGGTAGAGATTTGAGAGAATTTAGGAGGTAGACTGTACAAGGGATGCATTAAATGTGGGGGATATTTTGCGAAGCAAAGGGTCGCTATTTTGATTCCCAGTCCGGGCACATGCCTGTGTTGTGGGCCAGGTCCCCAGTAGGGGGCATGTGGGGGGCAACCACACATTGATGTTTCTCTCTCTCTCTCTCACTCTTGCTCTCTCTAAAAATAAATAAAATCTTAAAAAAAATAAAGGTGGGGGATATTTCAGTCAGTTAATCAATAGATATTGATTGAGTCTAGTGCAGGGGTGTCAAACTCATTTTCACAGGGGGCCACATCAGCCTCACAGTTGCCTTCAAAGGGCCGAGTGTAATGTTAGGACTGTATAACTGTAACTACTCCTTAACTAGGGGCGAGGAGCTCTACATTCGGCCCTTTGAAGGCAACTGCAAGGCCGATGTGGTCCCTGGAGAAAATGAGTTTGACACCCCTGGTCTAGTGGTACCAGGCATTATTGTATGTGCTTTGAATACAGCAGTGAGTAAAACATAACCCCTCCCCTCAAAGAGCTTAGAATTTTAGTGGGGGGCGGTAGATGGTGAATAAGAGTGACAAGTACCGTGACGAAAAAACGATGATGTGTGAGGGTGCTAATGTAATGGTCCAGGAAGACCTTGTTGAGTGGCTGTCACTGACCTAGAAATACACGTGTTACCTTGATAAAATTCAAACATTTTTTAGCAATTTGAAAAGGTAAGCCACGAAAGAACCACAAAAGTTACTTTTAAAGGACTAGGCAGAGAAGGATGAGGAAGCCAGGTTACGCTGTGTTTAGGCAAAGGGCAGTTCTCAAGGAGGGCATGGTCAGCAAGGGCCAGCACGTGCAGAAAGGTCAGTCAGATAAGGAAGGGCTGAAATTTGTCATTTGGACTTGGCAGTTGCTGAGCCTGAAGAAAACGGTTTTTTTGGATTGGCGGGTGCAGAAACCAGATGTCCAGTGGGTTGAAGAGTTGAATGTGAGGAAGTAGAAACCACTTGATTTGACTGAACAATAGCTGTCATTCACTGTGCCGGCCTCCGACTTCATTTAATCCTGCACCGTCTGAGAAAAGTATTATTATTCCCATTTTACAGATGAGAAAACTGGTTTGGGGGCCAAAGGATAGAGGGATTAGCCTTGGACTAGAGAAGGACCACTTTTTAGTCAAGACCGCAAAGATGGATAAGCAGTAGGAAGGGGGCAAACCATGCCTCTGGGCATTGTAGACCCTACTAAGGAGTTTTGTCTTTATCTTAAAAGTAGTGGGAAACTTTTCACTGGGAGCGAGGTGGAGATTGAGAGAGTAACTTCAGGTTTGTTTCCAAAATGTTGGCATTTTTCTACATCAGTGTAAACATAGTCCATTTTTTTCCTATTGGTAGTTTAAGCTTCTTTTGCAGTTCCAGAATTTTAGGTATTATAGCACTATATTTGCCTAAATATAATAATCTAATTTTTTCCCCTCACTTTGAGGACAAACAACTGGCGTACTTGTTAAAAAATAGTGCTTTGTAGGCGCCAATTCTAGGGAAGAAGACTGGGGGTCTATTTTGCAGATGGCCCGAGTGGTTCTTACCTGAGAAGCTTGGAAAACTGATCAACATTTCCAAATTAATGTTATCCTCAGCTGTTCTTAAACTAGTGTACATCAAAATGGGAGTAGAGGTTGCCTATTAAAAATTTAAATTCCTGGCCCGGCTGGTGTGGCTCAGTGGATCGAGCGCGGGCTGGGAACCAGAGGGTCCCGGTTCGATTCCCAGTCAGGGCACATGCCTGGGTTGCAGGCCGGGTCCCCAGTGGGGGCCATGTGAGAGGCAACCATACATTGCTCTTTCTCCCTCCCTTCTCCTCTCTCTAAAAAAATAAATAAAATCTTAAAAAAAATTTTTAAATTCCTGGGCTTGGAATGTGCATTTTTAATATGCACACCTGTAATTCTGATGCAGATAGTCATTAAAATAATAATAGCAACAATATTAATAATCCTTTGGTAAACAAGTTATTTAGGAGAACTGTAGAATTATAATATTTTACTATCAGGTATATAATATTATGAACTTATCCTTGACTTTTTGGTTGCTAATAACTTAATAATCAAGGATTTTAAAAATATTACCTTTGATATTACATATCTCACCTATTTACAAATATCATGCATAAACTGTGACAATTTCAATTACATACAAATTATAAATTCTGCAACTTGGTTTAACTAGATGTAAGACTTTCAAAATAATTTCTCTTAAATTTTGCTTACGTAGGTTTGGATTTTCTACATTTTGGGGACTTGGAATCCAGTATTTTCGAGCAACTCAAAATTGCGGCTCTTCAACTTGTTAATATATTTGTTTATTTTAATGTATTTTCTACATTTTGGGGACTTGGAATCCAGTATTTTCAATCAACTCAAAATTGCAGTTCTTCAACTTCTTATTTTTTGTTTATTTTAATGTATTATATTACATATATTTGTTTATTTTAATGTATTATAAAATAAAAATGTGTTTTTGTATCTGTGTTTCTTTCTCACTTATATTGTCCACGTAGGACTTTTTATCAACCAAAAATTTGACTCAGCTATCTATAATACAGGGTAAGACAAACATAGGTTTACAGTTGTTCGTATGGAAAACAACACAATAATTAATAATAATACAAGAATAAGTTGTGTTTTGCATACTCACAACTGTAAACCTACTTTTTCCTCACTCTGTATATGTAAAGAGTGGTCAAATAACAGCGTAAGCAAAATTAATTTATTTACATTTTAGTAGGTGGAAGGTATGTCATATCAATGATCACAAAATTATTCACTCTTTGTTTTTTTCTTTTTATGAAATGAGGGATATTTTAAGGGGAGGAAAAAGCTGTGTTGGAAAACTGGGAGCAAATAAATGCTCCAAACTAGAGAGATGGTTCAATACTTAGAAAGAAAAGAAATTCATAAATGAGAAATGAAGATTGCTAGGGTACCAGATATATTTTGCTTCACTTACCAACTGTAAATATATCAGAAGAAAGTATATCAGTAGGAAGTGTATTAGAGGCTGCTTATTTTAGACAACTCACTTCCTAAATGTCTTCTAAATTTTGACGTCCTGCCTATCTTTTTTTTTTTTTTAAGATTTTATTTATTTATTATTAGAGAGAGGGGAAGGAGGGAAACAGAGAGGGAGAGAAACAGCAATGTGTGGTTGCCTCTCACATGGCCCTCACTGGGGACCTGGCCCGCAACCCAGGCATGTGCCCTGACTGGGAATCGAACTGGGACCCTTTGGTTCCCAGACTGCGCTCAATCCACTGAGCTACACCAGCCGGGGCTCAATCCTGCCTATCTTTAAAATAATGTCAGCATAGTATACATATTATGACTATGAAGGCAAGAGTTTAAACTAGACTTTGTTTTTTTGTTTGTTTGTTTCTTTCTCCCAATCAAAGTTTCTAGATTCTCAAGGCAGCAGCGGGGGGGTGGGGGCCTACCTTGTAGACGTGGCGAAGAAGCTCATCAGAATCTGGGAGGAGGATTTTTAAAAAAGCCTCTCAAGTGATAGGTAGGCCTGCTCCCCTCTTCCCTGATCCCTGATTAAGAAATTTTCCAATATTGCAAAAATTCTTAAGTCCCAATATTTAAATTCAAAACCAAATTGATTCCTTATCAATAAGGAATTTTCAGTCTTCCATCTACCTTTGTTTTGCTCTATCAAACAGCTTTCAGTCTACTGAGCAGTGGTTAAAGTAATGGCTCTTGCCCTGGCTGGTGTAGCTCAGTGGATAGAGTGCCAGACTGCAAACCAAAGGGTCACCGGTTTGATTCCCATTCAAGCCACATGCCTGGGTTGCAGGCCAGGTCCCTAGTAGAGGGTACGTGAAAGGCAACCACACATGGATGTTTTTCTCCCTCTCTTTCTCCCTTCCTTCCTCTCTCTCTAAAAATAAATAAATAAAATCTTTTTTAAAAAAAACATAAAAAAAGGAGGGCTCTTAACTTGGTTAGGGGGTATGGACAATTTTCAAAATATGGTAAAAGCTATGAAATCTCCCTCTAGAAAAAAAATGTAAATACGTGCAAGGTTTTGTATATAACATTGAGTGTTCCTTGGACTCTCGATTAAGAAGCAAATTTAAAAAGAGCTATAGTCTGAGGTTTAAAGTAATTTTCTCTCTAAAGGTATCTAAGTCTCAAACAATAGAGCATAATTTAAGTATTCCTAAATCTTAAGAAAAAAATCATAAGCAAGCTATAGGTGGGATTGTCAATTTGCAATTGAAAAGTTGGAGCAGCACATGTTCATTCTCTTGAGGTAGATTTACAAGTCATTCCACTTCCTCCGACCTTCTAAATGACAGCTGTAACTCCAGATTCCAGTAGAATCTCTTTGTGGAGGAAAAAGCATTTCAACGGGAACCCACATTTCAGATCCAAGTGTCTTAGAAATGTGTAGCGTGGTGGTTTCAAGTGTAGGTATGAGTGTCATACTGTGGCTTCCACAACTTACCAGCTATGTGATCTCGAACAGTTAACTCGGCTATCGGACAGGGGTGTCGTGTAGTGAGCATTAAAGGAGATTTAGCATGTGAAGTGCTTAGCACAGTGCCAGACACATAGTACACGCCCAGTAATGTTAGCTATTCTGAATAAACAATAGCTCATAATTTAAGTTATTCTAACTCCTGCAAGTGAAACCTTAATGTTAAATTCCGTACACCAGTTAGTCTTCTTGCATTCTTCACCAAGTAGAAATCCTCAAGAGAGGAGTGTTTGTCAGAATTGCATCAGGGACATTTCAAACTGCCATTGCCTCCATCAATCTTCCCCACATTCGGGTTTGCTTCCGCTACCACCCAGAGTTATATTATCCCCTTGGCTGAAAGCCAATGCCGGAGAAGGAGGCCCGGGTGGGTGGGCACTGGTATGAGCGAAAATGTGGAAAGGGCCCTGGCTGGTGTGGCTCAGTGGATTGAGCGCCGACCTGCGAACTGAAGGGTTGCTGGTTCGATTCCCAGTCAGGGCACATTGCCTGGGTTACAGGCCAGGACCCCAGTAGGGGGCATGTGAGAGGCAACCACACTTTGATGTTTCTTTCCCTGTCTTTCTCCCTTCCTCTATCTCTAGAAATAAATAAATACAATCTTAAAAAAAAGAAAATGTGGAAAGGGAGGGGAAAAGGTTCAGAACCGTATGTTGACCTCACCTCCCATTCTGAAAGGGCCAGAAAACAGAACCTTTCAATTTACTTGGCACTCCTTTATTTAAAATAAACTTTATGGCACAAATAAAAGTAGAACAAATATTTGAAGCCTCCGGACAACTCCGTGCATGATTTACAGCTCCAAGTGCTATAATACAAACTATATTGCAGGTATGAAAAAGGCAGAAATTATTACATAGTTCCCTGACCAGTGTGGCTCGGTTGGTTGGACGTCATTTCACAAAGTGAAAGGCCGCCTGTTCGATTCCGGGTCAGGGCACATGCCTGGGCTGCAAGTTCGGTCCCTGGTCAGGGCGTGTAAGAGAGGCAACTGATCGATGTTTCTCTCTCACATTGATGTTTCTCTCCCTGTCTTTCTCCTTTTCCCTCTCTCTAAAAATAAATAAAATCTTTTAAAAAAAGAAGTTACTAATAGTCATACATCCATTCAATGAATACACATTTTATATCCCAGTTTAGTCAGTTGACTTCTAGTTTCAAGGGCTCCTCATTTTATAGCATAAAATTCTATGTTTTTCCACTTAAACTTCTAATTAGTAAAATTCCAAGCACTTCAACCACTTTTTTTTTAATATTTTTAAAGATTTTATTTATTTATTTATTTTAGAGAGAGGGGAAGGGAGGGAGACAGAGAGGGAGAGAAACAGCAATGTGTGGTTGCCTCTCACATGGCCCTCACTGGGGAGCTGGCCCACAACCCAGGCATGTGCCCTGACTGAGAATCAAACCGGGACCCTCTGGTTCCCAGCCCACGCTCAATCCACTGAGCTACACCAGCCAGGGCTCAACTGCTTTTGATGGCAGTCAGTAAGCGGACTGCCTGGAGCTTTCCCTCCGTGTCAAGTCTTCCCACAGACAGGGCCGCAGACTTAGAAGATAGTCTCTCAGTGTAGAGCTCAGAGAGGCAACGCTGCTCTGTCCCCTCCCTCCAGTACTTGTTACAAAATAGTAACTGAGTTTCCATGAGGTCTCTGTTCTCCTACATACACTTTCTTTGCGCACCTTGCCAGGGACGTGCTTACTTGCCCTGTCTGTAATATGCTGCTTTGGAGCCTGGAGACAGTCCGGAGATGTTCACATGCATGATTTACAAAATGATTAGACTTCTGATATTGTTTTCAAATTAAGATAATCTGTTATAGTGCCTTAAAAATATGGCTTTGAAGTCAAACTCCTGTGCTCATTCTGGCTCTTTAGTCTGGTCCTCAGGACTTTAGTTTCCTTATCTGTAAATGTAGGATAGTAAAATCATCATAAAAATTAAGTGAAATATTGTGAAGCGCTTAGAATAATGTCTGGCACATAGTAAGTACTCAGTATGTATTAACTATTGTTTTATTATTATGAATAATAATGAGTACAAAAAGGGAGGTGGACTTTCCCTTCTTATTGTTTTTAAGATTTTATTTATTTTATTTTTAGAGAGAGGGGAAGGGAAAGAGACAGAGAGGGAGAGAAACAGCAATGTATGGTTGCCTCTCACATGGTCCCCACTGGGGACCTGGCCCTCAACCCAGGCATGTGCCCTGACCGGGAATTGAACCGGGACCCTCCAGTTCCCAGCCCGCACTGAATCCACTGAGCCACACCAGCCAGGGCTTATTTTTTTAATTAAAGGTTTTATTTATTTACTTTTAGAGAGAATGGAAGGAAAGGAGAGGGGGAGAGAAACAGCAATGTGCAAGAGATACATGCATCTGTTCCTTCTCACACGCCCCCAACAGGGAACCCAGCCCGCAACCCAGGCATGTACCCTGACTAGGAATCGAACCAGCGACCTTTTGCTTTGTAGACCAGCACTCAATCTACTGAGCCACACCAGCCAGGATAAACTGTCTCTTATTCTTACTCCACAGCTCATCAGTTCCTAAATCACAGTCTCCCAGTGTTTCAGTTCAAGCCGAAAAGCAAGTTACTAAATCAGTGAATGCAAAGCTATTGGAAGCAAGTCTGTCCACCCGGAAAGGCCAGGTGCCCACCCAATTCATTGACCACAGGTAGCCTTCATCCCAGCCCATGGTCTCAGTCTCAGCAATCAGCTGTGTCCAAACCTTAAACTGAGACAAAGATTTACTAATTTATTTATCAGCAGTGAGAAATTTATCAAATAGGCAAGTACTCCTATCTGCTCAGTAGTACGTTCTCTGCTGGTTGACAAACCTAGTGAGAAGTCATTGTAATCAGTATGTTGCTCAGCCAGGGAGGAGAAAGTCAGAACCAGGACAGTAAGCTGGACTTTTATTTTTAACTTTTTACTATGGAAGATTTCAAACATGCTTCAAAGTAGAAGAGTATAATGAACCTCATCTAGCTTTAACAGTGAGCAGCATTTTGCTAGTCTTCTTTCATCTGTCCTGTCTCCTTTCTTGCAGGGGGATTGTAGTATTTTAAAACAAATCCTAAACATCATATTTTGTCAGTAATTTCTTCAGTGTGTATCTCTTTTTTTTTTAAATCTTTTTAACAAAGATTTTTATTTACTTATTTTTAGAGAAAGGGGAAAGGGGGGAGAAAGAGGAAGAGAAACATCAATGGGTTGCCTCTCCCATGTGCCCTCAACTAGGGACCTGGCCTGCAACTCAGGCATGTGCCCTGACTGGGAATGGAACCGGCAACCTTTCAGTTCGCAGGCTGGAGTTCTATCCGCTGAGCCACACCAGCCAGGGCTCAAGTATGTATCTCTTATGGATAAAAATGTAAAATACAGCCCTGGCTGGTGTGGCTCAGTGGGTAGAGCTCCAGCCTGCGAACTGAAAGGTTGCCGGTTCGATTCCCAGTCAGGGCACACGCCTGGGATGTGGAACAGGTCCCCAGTGGGGTGCACTTGAGAGGCAACCACACATTGATATTTCCCTCCCTCTTCCTCCCTCCCTTCCCCTCTCTCTAAAAATAAATAAAATCTTTTTTTAAAAAAGTAAAATTTAATTGAGCGCGGGTTGAGCGCGGGCTGGGAACCAGAGGGTCCTGGTTCGATTCCCAGTCGGGGCATATGCCTGGGTTGTGGGCCAGGTCCCCGGTGAGGGCCATGTGAGAGGCAACCATACATTGTTCTTTCTCCCTCCCTTCTCTTCTCTCTGAAAATAAGTAAATAAAATCTTAAAAAAAAAAGTAAAATTTAAATGACTCCTCTACCTTTATATAATTGAAGCCTCTACTGCTTTTCTAAAAAGGCCTGAAGTTTTTCTTCAGGAGATTCTTTCTGCTTATTCCAAGTTTTGGGGTTTCAGTAAGGATGCAATTCATTTCTATTATCCTGCTTTCATAATAATAATTT